>JAJJLC010004357.1:0-13492 GCA_023806825.1 Ophryoscolex caudatus
AAGAAGAAGAAGGTAATATTATTACTCCAAATCTCATCAGCATCAAATTAAGTCAAGATTTACCAAGTGATAAAAAATCTTGCACTATATGTTTAATTGATATGTAATTAATGATACAATAATAATATTACCAATTATTCATTCTTTTCATGAAAAGTTCATCATTGCATGGCTCAAAAATAAATCAACTTGCCCTTTATGCAAAGAAAAAGTAAATAAATAGATATATTAATTTATTTTATTATGCCCATTAAAATAAAATTAATTTTTAAAAAAATGCAGATTGGGATTGACTTGGGATTGGGGATTTACTTTATGTTCTTGTTTGGTATATGGCCTATATAAGCTTGGCAGGCTTGGTTGTTTTGTTGATTTTCTATTCATTTTTCCATTTTTTTAATTAATTTTTTGGTAAAAAAATAAAATGAACACACTATATTTAAAAACAAAATATCTCTTTGAAAAATTTTATCATCTATACTTAAAATGAAAAAATATAAAACTTAAAATTTAAATAATCCTTAAATTCAACAAATGTTTAATATAACTCAATTATATAATAATAAATAAAAAAAATTTATTATAATGAAATGAATAAGTTTGCTCCACCAAAATTTACACTTATTGGACTTTAAATTTTGTAAAAGCATTTTTAGGCTAAAAGAACTGCATTTTCAGATAGTAGAACTTCCATTACCTCCAAAACTCCCCCTTGATTTTTAAAAATTTTTTGTCTAAAATATCATGTTTAAAAAAATAATTAAAATAAATGTCCAAAAACTGAAATTTTTGGCTTATAGTGAAGAAGATAAAGATTTTTCAAAAAAAGGTAATAATTTGAGCCAATTCCCTAGTGCTGCATTTTTTATTTCTCCATTTCACCTTTAGTTTATGCATTATTTAATAATATATACTTCCAAAAATAGGGATGAAGATGAAAATTATCAAAAAATTTTTTAGATTCTCTAAATTAGAGCCATTATTTTCCATTTGAGATAAGAAATATTTAGGCTTGGAAACCTAAATAAAACCATATGTTTTCTAAGGGTTTACTAGATTCAATTTGGAGAAAGATGAAAAACTGGGAACCTTCATAGAAATCCATTTCTAAATTGATAGTATTACATAGGAATTATTCTCCTAACTAATGAGGATTATATAGATTATTAATCAGATAGAAAAAATTTCCTTTTACTCAAATCACCATTAATATACAAATATATTGAGAAATATTAGAAAATGAAAATTTAAATAAAAATATTAAACTTTATCCCCAATCCTCAAGCACCATTCCCAAATCATTAATCTTTTAATTAATAATTATAATAAATAATGTTATTTGATTTTTTATTCATTTTTTTATAACGATTTAAAAACCATTAATTCTTCAAAAATTATTGATCAACAAAAATTCCTTATATCCCTAAGTTTAGTAATATTAAATTTTCTTAATTTATTTTTCTTATATTTAACTTTTTCTTCTCTATATTTGCATTAACTTTTTACGATTTCTAAGGAATTTATAAAATTATCTGAAAGCTTAATTACTGATTTCACTTTTTATTATCTATTAAATTTTAAATTTTTTGTAAAATCTTTATCTAAGTATTTTCATTTTAATTTTACTTTTCCTTTAATTAGAATTTTTAGTGTCTTCAAACTTAAACCATAAATAATAAAAATCTAGCTCATTAATTATACATTTTTCAAAATGAATTCTTTTTCTTTCTATTTATTGATATTATAGTAGATATAACTATAAAAAAATGCAAAATGACAAGGAAATAAAGATATTCTTATTAGCTTCATAAATTTTTTATTAATTAACTCTTTATAATCTATGCAATAACTCCATAATATTTACAATAATAAAATATATTTGAAAAATCTGTAGCTTAACAGGTTAAAAATGTTAAAAAGAAGTGATTGTGATAAATATTGATGACATATTTAGTCAACTATTCAACCCAATAATTCAATTAATTAGATATTATCAAAATTACCCTAATTTTTGAGAAGTTTTTTTTGTTTACTTTTAATTTTTATTCTTTACTATCATTTTTGATTTATTAGGAGGATTTGATTTTCCTATATCATTTAATTTATATAATTTTATAGAAATTGTTTTTACCCAACAGTCATGTTTATTCATAATAATAAATTAAGATGATGTCTTTTTTATCTAAATAAAAAAGTAAAAGAATTTAAAAAAAATATTAAAAATAAATAATTTTTAAAATTTTCTAAATTAATAAATTATTTACTTATAAAAAAATTTTGTGTTCCTCTTTCTTGATTAATTTTTTTGATTTATAATAGGAAAAAGAATCATCTTTTAAGCTTTCATTGATAATATAAAGAATTAATTTTTTCAAAAATATTCTTTTACTGAATACTGTGAATTCTTCCTTACCCATAGTCATTTTCATAGGCCTTGAATTTGATTAGAGAAAAATCTTGACCATCCAGGCTTCCTAATTTTTTTAAAATTAATTTTATTAAATAATCATTTTAAAAAAATTTATTTAATTATATAAAAAATTATTTAATCTTTTAGATGTGAGGATGATTATAAGAATTTAGACTTTCTTGAAATTGAAAATCTAAAATTTAAGGAGTAAAGATGATTACTTATATTTACTAGATATATTCAGGATAGAGAAAAATGGCTTAAAATATTTCTTTAAAATAAACCAAATTAAAGGAAATATAATTATTACTTCTCTCTCATTTCTAGTAAATAATCCATTCTTATTTCTGGGGCTTTTCTTTTTCATTGAAATTTAAATAATTTTTATCTATTATTTTATAGATATTTGAAACATAACCTTAAAAGTTTATATAATTCGCATATCCCATCTTCAACTCAATCCACTAATATTAATTTTTTAAAAAAAAGATAAAACTTTTAATATTTCTAAAAAATTATCCTGATAATAAAAACAAATATAGGTAATTTTGGATTACCGTAAAGTTCAAAATAAATCGAACAGCTAAATTTTCAAAAATTTTTATTTTGATAATAAACCCGACTTCTAGATTTTTGAAATTTGGACATTTGAATTTTGTGTGTAATAAAAAACAAAAATGTCTTAATTTAAAAAATAACCAAAATTTTTTGTATTCAGATTAAACCGGACAGCAAAAAAAAAGATTTTTTTTGAAAAGTGGGTCGTCCGGTTTATTATGAACTTTGAGGTAGCCCCATAATCAAAAATATAAAAATCTTAAATCAATAACAATATAACTTAATCCTCAAAATTATTTTTTTCTATTTTTATTAAAAATTATTAGTAAATTTCTTATGAATATTAATAATCCATAGGATTAGCTATGAATTACAAAATATAACGTTAACAACTTTGATTCTATACTTATGGAAATAAAAGGCTTTTTAAAACTTTATGATATAATTAAAGAAAGAATCCAAAAAAGTACACAGTTTCTTTGTTTATACTTTATATTTAATTTATAATATATATATAATTGTTTTTCTAATTAAATTCATTTCTTTTATAGATATAAAAAAATAAGAATTTTATTAAGAGATTCAAATTTTTCCTTAAAAATTAAATAATTATTTATAAAATTAAAAAAATAATTTATTTTAATTATAAATCTTTTAATATTTTATAAATTTAAATACAAAGAAAAATGAAAATTAATCACAATAAATCTTTATGAATTTCATTCATCATAAAATGAAATAATATTAAAAATTAAAGTTTCTTATCACAATAAAATTTTATTTTCATATAACCAATTATAACATCAGGTATCTGAAGCAGAGAATGATGATTTAATGAATGAAGTATTATTCAAATTACTAATATTAAGATATATTGATTCAAATGATAAAATTTTTTATCTTGGAAATGATATTCATTTATTATTAGAAATACCCAATGGTTTTGTTGAATTTGACAAAAAATATAAATTATTAAATTTATTTAAAAAAATATATATAGATAAATTAAATCCTTTAAGATTAGAAGAAAATGTTCAGTATATTAAGGATTCTCCTATTTCAATTGTGTCAGAGGTTTTATCATTATATGATAATAATCAAATAGGAACAAATAATATAGATTTAAATGGTCCAATAAGGAAAAGTGCTGAAGAATGCGAAGCTATTATTAATAAACATTTTACTGTAGAAAATCAAAGTTATTATCAAAAAACTAATTTCATAAAAATTTTATCCATTCAATTTACTAAATTTACAAATAGTATATATTTTAATTATGAATTTGCAAATTTAGATGGAAAAGGTCCTTTAATTCAAAAAGCTAGAAAAGCAGTTATAAAAAATTTTATAGACTTAACTAAAGTATTTACTCGTTCTCCATTTGATTCTGTATTACTAAAAAGACAAAAAGAATCAATAGAATTATTTGGAAAATATGATGAAGATCAGGCAAAAGAAGATGAGGTTATGGCATTGGCCAATGAAAAACAAGAAATATTTTCTTTCGAACAAATAAAACCTAGTTTAGTTTTTTTTAATCAAGATGGACAATCATTTAGTATCATTTCTAATAATAATAAAAATGATAAAGAATATCAAAATTTAAAAGAATTATGGAATTCTCAAAATCCTAATCAAAATTATTGGAATGAATTAGTAGATTATAAAAATATGAAACATGAGGATTTTCTTGATCAAATAAAAAATTTATTTTCTTTAGATAAAATGAGCAAAGAAGAATTAAAACAATTATGTGAAAAATTAGGAAATTATATTTTCGTATCAGATAATTTTATAAAAATGGTCAGAATTTTATTAAATATTGAAGCAAAAATACCTGTTATATTAATGGGTGAAACTGGAGTAGGAAAAACAAAATTATTAGAAATGCTCACAACTTTATATGGCAAAGGTACTCTAAGAATGAAAAAATTGCAAATTCATGCAGGAACAACAGACCAAAAAATTGTAGAATTTATTGAAGAAGTTACTAAACAAGTAAAAGAGGAAGGTACAGAAAATGAACTAACTTGGATTTTCTTTGATGAAATAAATACTTGTAATTCCTTAGGATTAATCACTGAAATTATGTGTAACCATACATACTTAGGAAAAAAAATTAATGATAATTTTGTATTTTTGGGTGCTTGCAATCCTTATAGAATTTTGACAAAGAAGATGAGAGAAAGTGGATTAGTTTATTATAATATGAAAGAAAAAAATAAATTAAACAATTTGGTATACACAGTTAATCCTTTACCCCATGCTTTACTTAATTTTGTTTTTGATTTTGCATCATTACAGCCAAAGGATGAAGTCAAATATATTACAAATACAATTATATCAATTTTGACAAGAATTCAAAGAGAAGGGGAAATAAATAATATTAATGATAATGATTTAAAAAAATTAACAGATGAAATCATTGAAAGCATTGTTATATGCCATGATTTTATTAGAGAGAAATATGATAAATCTTCTGTTAGTATGAGAGAAATAAGAAGATTTGGAATTTTTTTTGAATATTTTTTAAATTATTTTAATAAATGTGAATCTACATATAGAAAAATGAAGTCAAGTTTAAATTTAACTTTATATTTATGTTATTATTTAAGACTTAATGATAAAGAATATAGAAAAGAATTAGCTGAAAAATTAAAAAAATTTTATAAAGATAGTAGTTTTTTAAGAGTTCCTGAAAATGAAATCAAAAAAATTACAAAAGAAATGTCTATTGAAAAAGGAAAAGGAATTGCTTTAAATAGAGCTTTAAGAGAAAATTTATTCACTTGTTTTGTATGTATTGATAATAAAGTTCCATTAATTATTGTAGGAAAGCCAGGTACAGGTAAATCATTAAGTTTCCAAATTTTATATAATACTTTAAAAGGGGAATATTCTGATAGTCCAATGTTTAAAAAAAAAGGAAAATTATATAGGTATTATTATCAAGGTTCAGAAACAAGTACAGCTGAGGGTATTGAACAAGTTTTTGCTAAAGCAAGTAAAGCCCAATTAAAAAATAAAGGGAAACAAATTATAACTTTAGTATTTTTTGATGAAATGGGATTGGCAGAAAGATCAAGTAATAATCCATTAAAAGTCATTCATTATTTGCTAGAAAAAGATACTAAAGATTCAGTACCATTTTTAGGAATTTCAAATTGGAAATTAGATGCAGCAAAAATTAATCGTGCTCTTAGTTTAACTATTACTGATTATGATATTGAAGATTTGGAGGAAACTGCTATTTCAATAGCTGAAGCCTTAGATGTTGAATTAGCAAATAAATATAAAGATTTCTTTGAAACATTAGCAAGAACTTATAATGAATATATAATATTCAATCAAAATACTATAAGAGAAAATAAAGATTTCCATGGAAACAGAGATTTTTATAATTTGATAAAAACTGCTATGAGAGAATTAATTGAAAAAAGAAAAGAATTAATAAAAAATGAAAAAAGGATTTTAACAGAAACTGCTATACTTTGTTTAAATAGAAATTTTGGTGGATTAGAAAATTCTTCTTCTAAAATAAAAGAAATATTTAAAAAAGAATATGGTCATAAATATGAAGAAGATGTAGATTTAGAAGGTAATTTCTCTGTTTTAGATGCCATAAAAAAAAATATTTTAGATTCAAATAGTAGATATTTAATGCTTATATCAGAAGGAAATGATGGAAGTGATATTATTAAATATCTTCTTAATTCATTAGGAAAAAAATTCATTGAATTAGTTGGAAGTAAATATAGAACTGATTTAAAATCAGGAAGATATAGTGAAGAAATTCTTAATAAAATTAAATATATTATGGAAACAGATAATATCCTAATTTTAAGAGATTTAGATATGATTTATCCTTCTTTATATGATTTATTTAATCAAAATTTCACCTCTATGGGAGATAAAAAATTTGCAAGAATTGCTTTTGAATATGCTAAAATTTCTTCAGAGGTTAATAAAGATTTTCATGCTATTGTTATAGTAAATAAAAATCAAATTAAAAATTTAAAATTAGATCCTCCATTTTTAAATAGATTTGAAAAACATATAGTTAATTTCAAAATGTTATTAGAAGAAAAAGATATTGAAATTGCAAGAAAAATATCAGAATATATAGATTTAATTTCCTCTTTTAACAAAGAAAAAAATCTAAAATTAGATTTAGAAAAATTATTAATTAACTGTAAGCAACATAATATAGAAGGATTAATTTTTAAATTAAAAAATGATCTTATTCAGAAAAATAATAAAAAAGAAGAAAATATTCAAAATGATGATCCAAATTATGAGGTTGATTTAGAAAAAGAAGTATTTAAAAAAATTGTTCCCGTATTTTGTCAAGATATAATTGCCTCAATGACATCATGTAAATTAGATCAAAAATATAAGCAATATAATGATTTAGTAATAGAAATATATAAAGAGTCCCAGCATAATAATTTTGAATCTTTCTTTAAGAAAATTGAATCAAAAAAAAATATAATTTATACTTTTAGTAAAATTACTGGAACTGACAATTTACTTGAAACAGAAAATGAGGTCCAAAATAAATTTGGAGTTTTTAATAAACAAAATATATTCATTGAAAATATTCAATCAATAAAGACAGAAAAAGACTTAACAAATATGCTAAAAACATTCATTAATAAAGAAAATGAAAAAATTTTTATACTTAGATTTTCTGAAAATGATCTTGGTAAAATAAATTCAACAAATTATATAATTAATAATTTCCAAAAAGATAATCCAGCATTAAATGATAAACTAATTATTTTTATCATTCATAAACAAAGGCAATTAAAAGGAGCTAAAGTAAAAAGAGTAATCCCTGATTTAATATCATTTATTAATGATGATTTTTATCAAATTTTTATTGATAATTTACAAGGAAAAGAAAATTCAGATGTTTTCAAAATTTTGCATAAAAAAAATGAAGAATTAGTCAAAGAATATATTGAAAATTCAAATTTTATAGATAATAAAATATTCACTGTATTAAACTATATGAAATATACTTTTTATTATGAAACAAAATCTTTGAATTGTAAAAATTATACTTCTGTAATTGCTGAAAAAATAATAAAAAATAATACTATTAAGGAACTTATTAAGAAAAATTTAAAAGTTCAGGGAAAATCTATAAAAGGAATAATAAAAGATGTTTTTACTTCAGATATTCTTGAAGTTAATGATGTTGACTTCTTTGAAGTAATTAATAGTAAATTAAGTACATATTTTTGTTTATATTTATTAAGAATTATATTATTTGGATTAAAAGAAAATGTTTTAAATCAAATTTTAAATACTTCTCATTTTGATTTGTTAATGCAAAATGAATTTTTCAGTAATTTAATAAATTCTATTTTTGAAAAAATAAAATTTAATTTCAATCCACCAATAAAAATGAATGTAAATGCAAATAAAGTAACTATATATAATGGATTGGAAATTCCTAAAAGTAAATATTATTTAGATATTTTAATTAAATATGTAAATGATGAAATAAGTTTTAGATATATTGAAAATGAAGAATCATTAAGAAAAATTCTTAATAATGAAGAAAAAATAGATGAAGCTACTAAAACTTATTTTAGTAAACTTGATAGATTTGAAGAAAATGTAAAAATTGAGTTAAATAAACATGAATTATTTAAAAATATATATAGTCAGAATAATGAAGAATTTAAAAAATTATTATTGGAAGAATATTTAAAATATTTTATTATTAAATATTTGGAAAAAAAAGTTGTTGATTATAAAATTAATGAAAATATTTTAAGTTTCCTCAAATTAATAATAAAAGTTAAAATAAGTGATAATCATAATCAAGATTATGCTTTTACAAATACTTTAGAAGAATTTATAAAAATAATTGTTTTCACTCAAGGATATAAAGAAGATATAAAAAATCTTTTTGATACTTTTATTGAAGCAAATAAATATTGTGAAAATATTGAGGAATATATTGTAAATACATTAAATGAAAAAAAAATAAGATATGAAGTTTCAAATAGAAATAAAAAATATACTAAAATTGTAAATATAAATTTCTTCTATATCATTGAATCTTTATTAAGAGGAATTCTATTATTCAGTATAGAATTAATTAAAAATGATAAAGCTAAATTCTATGAATTTTTATATTCTTTTACATCTATTGAAGCAAATCTTCAAAAATTAAATAAAAAATTTTATTTGTATAGCAAAGAAATATATAATATTAGAACCATAATTAAAATTGAGGAAGAATATAAATATAATCATGAACAATTTGAAAAAAATTATGAAAAAATAATGAATAATTTATTACAACAATCGATTCTTTTATATGATGAAAATTACAATAATTTATATAATGTTATTTTAGATTTAAATAAAATATTTGATGAATCATTCAAAGAAAAAAAAGAAGAATATACTAATTTACTATTTTATATATTCAGACAACAATATAGAAATATTTATAATGATGAAATAAGAATTAAATTAATAGAAAACTTTTTCCAAAACAAATTATTAATTAAGAAATCAAAAATTTTTGTGTGTGAAACACTAAAAGATTTGAAGCCAGAAGTATATAATCCTAAAAACAAAAAAAAAGAAACTCCTGAAGTATTAGTCAAAAATTTCATGAATTTAACTGATAACAAGAAATTTGCTAAATATCAAAATTTAATAAAAATATATAATAATATAAATTCTGAAGAATTTAATGAAATATTATTATTTTTCTTAGAAGGCCAATGTCAATCTTACTTCAATTCTATTTTAATAAAATATAATAATGAATATTCAGAAAAATGTTGTGAAGAATTATTATTAAAACTTTCATTAGATTATTTGAAAAAGGCAATACAATATTTATATGAGAATAAAAATAATAATGTAAATAATTTATTAAAATTATATGCAATTGCTTACTTAAAAACATATTGTTATTATTATGTTGAAATAAATTATAACCACTTTGATAAATGTAATTTTGAAGAAATAAATAAATTACTAAATGATAAAGATGAAAATAATATATTAATAAGGAATATTAGAAATATTTATATATGGAGATTATATTATAAAAAATTTGAAAATTTCGATCAATTCAAAAACTTCGAATTTTCCAAAAGAAATATACCAATTTACAAAGAATTATTAGAACAATTAAAAGTTTCAGAAGGACAAAAAAATTATATATTTAAAGATAGCTTAGTACCACAAAAACACTATAAATATTATAAAAAGATTCTTCCTATTTTTGAAGAATTTTTAAAAGCTCAAGAAAATCAAATTGAATTTAATTTTGAAGAGCTCAATAATAACTTTGATTCATTTTATTGTATTTTAGTCAATAAACTTCTTTCTTATTTATATAGTAATAATAAAAATCTTTATATTGGTAAATTGAAATATATATATGAAATAACTTCTGATAAAATAAATTTAGGAGAAGAAGGAAAAACTTTATATAAATATTTATTAAATGAGAATTTGCTTCAAGATGAAATATTTAGAAAAATTTCAGATGACCCTTTAAAACAAGATGAATTTGAAATATTATTATATTCTTTCAGATTTATTTTTAATACTCAAATTAATCCTAATAAATGCTTTTATAATGAATTATTAAAAAAAAATGCAAATAAATTTATTAATAACAATTATATACCAGGGTCATTTCCTGTCATAAATGAATATATAAAATCCTATAATGATTTATTAGAAAAATTACCAAAAAAATTAGAAATAGGATATTATATTTGTAAAGATTGTGGATTTTTATATGAAGTTCCTTATTGCACTTTCCCAATGAGTACTGAAAAATGTCCTAATAATCATACAATTGGAGGACAAAATCATATATGTAGCAAATTAGATATTAGAGTATTTTTAGATAAAAAATCAGATGATGATTTAAAAAATTATTGGACATATAATAGTCATAAATCTTGGCATGATTCTTTTCTTCATAAAACTTTAGACGAATTTAAAAAGGAATATATAGATCAATATTTATTACAAAGACAAAAAGGTATTATTAATGATTTTAGATATAATGATTTTGAAAAAAATAGTCCTGTAAGGGAATTAAATATAATTTCTTATAGAATAATGAATTTTATTTTATATTCTTATTTAATGGGTGCTTATATATTAAATAATTTAACCAAAGAAGAAGTAAGAAATTTCTTGGTAGAAAATTTATTCCCTCATACTTTATTTGGAATTATTAAAAAAGGATGGGAATTATTAAATATTTCTTTAAAAGAAATTGGTATTGAAGATGTACAGACATTTATGAATATGATTTTTGATAAAGTTATTGAATTAATGAATAATTTAGAATCAGCTGAAACTCAAGATAAATATGATGAATTTGAAAAGGCTATAAATGATTATATTTTAGAAATAATATCAAGCAAAGATAATATAGAAAAATTAAATAAAGATTATCAATCTTTAAATAATGATTTACTAAGTTTTGATCCCCAAAGTATAAAAGAAATAATTCAAGCCAATTTTGATCCATCAATTTATGATCAAAAAGATTATCCAGATATTCAATATTATTCCATATCAGATATTCAAAACTTTGATTCTTTTGTAAATAAATTTAAATCATCAGAAGAAAACAAAAAAATATATGCTTTAATAAATATATTAATTAATAAAGAGACTGAATTAACTCAAGATGCTATCAATATGAAAAATTTAGAAAATATTAATAATTTAGTAAATCTATTATTAAATATATATTCATACAAAATAAGTAGAGAAGATGGAAAAAAAAAAATTTTAAATGATGAATTAACATATATTAAAGATACTTATAATGAGATAAATCCTATAAAAATTGATGATGAAAAAACACTTATAAAGGATTATATTAATCCTTTCATTAATAGTTGGGATAAAATAAAAAGAAAATCAGTTCAGTACAAATGCAGAATATTACGTGATTTAGAGAAAGGAGAACAACCATTAGATATGAAAATTGATAATGCACTTTGCTACTTTTTAGTTGATGATGGAGATAAAGATGGTGGAATGTTTTTGGCTTCAGCATATCAACATTTAATAGAATGGCAAAATCTTTTTATTAATGAAGTTATTTCTAAAAATAGCATGAAAGGTATTCTTAATAGTTATGTGTCTCAATTAGAACAAGAAATTAATATTGAAGATGCTACAAAAGAAGAAATTCTTAATATTAATGATAATACTTATAAAACATTTAATGATTTGATATCAGTAAGCTCTATGAGAAATATTTTTGGTGAAAAAAATAAAATTAATTATAAAAAATATAATGATATAAAATATAATTTAGATTTTATTGAAGAAGAATTAGGAAAATTAATTCTTCCAGGATTAAAAAAATTCAAAAATGATAAAATTAAATTTGTAACTTATTTATTTGAAGGATTCAGAGGAGGAAATAGTACTGTTTTAGTCGATTATAATGCTAAATATATTCAAAGAGAATTAACAGAAGATGAAAAAGAATCCTTAAATGAATTATTAAAAATAAATAATAATAGTAAATTTTATAATGATGTATTTTCTTCTTTACAAATTCTTATGAATGAAATAATAAAAGAAAATTATGATCAAAACCATTTAATTTATAAAATAGTTGAAAAACTTCCAAATTATATAATATTAAATGATGAACTAGTTAAATTATTCAAAAGTAAATATGAATATAATCCAGAAGAAAAAATATTTACAGTTAATTCATTAGTTTCTATATTTGAATATTTTGAAGCTTTATGTTGGAAAGAAATGCAAAAAAATATACTTTTAGATTATCAATTAGAATTATCAGAAGAAACAAAAAAATATATTGTTGAATATTTTAATAAAATAACTGAAGACAAACTTATAAATAAACAAAAATTTACAACAGCTTTAAGAAGATTAATATCAAGATCATTAGCTGGTTCAAGACAAGAAATTGATATAAAATCAGATGGAGCATTAAAATTATATATATGCAGAGAAGATTTATGGAGTAAAGAAGTTATGGATAATATTTTATTTGATGGTGAAATTGATCAAATTTGCAAAGATGATATTTTAATTGGACATTGCTGGAATTTATTTAATATTTTAGATGGGAATATTCTTTTAGATATGGAAATTAATAAAAATAAAAATAATGGAAAAGAAAAACAGGAAGATAAAAATAAAAAAAAAGATGAAAATGAAATTAATACAGATGCAAATGGAAATCAAGAAATAGAAGAAAATAATGGAAATAATAATAATGAAAAGGGAGATGATGATAATGATGATGACAATGAAGAAGAAGAGGAAGAAGAGAGAGAAGAACTATAAAATTTTTTAAATATAAATTTAAATAAAATAAATATTTAAAATAAAATTATCAAACTTATTAAATATTAAAAATATTTATAAAAAATTAAATTATTTTTTTTATTAATTAATTAAATATTATATAATATATTAATTATAATATATTTAAATCAAATGGGGATTGGGGATTGGGGATTGGGG
>JAJJLC010004358.1:0-13433 GCA_023806825.1 Ophryoscolex caudatus
CCCAATCCCCAATCCCCAATCCCCAATCCCCAATCCCCAATCCCCAATCCCCATAAAATATTTAGAAAAATTTAATTTTATTCATTTAAAAAGAAAAAATTAAAAAGTATTTAAATTTTCAAAAAATTAATTATTTTGGGCAAATATATCTAAATAAATTATTAAAACAAATATATATAAGAATAATTATTTTAAGTTACATAAAATGAACGAAAGTACGTCAAATAAAGACGTGAAGAATTCAAATATACCCTCTGGGGGTGGAGCTATGTCTGAAGAATCAAAAAAACAAGAACAACAATATGTAAATCCAAAAGCTATGCATTCCCAGGCAACAGAAAAAGCTAAAAGAAATATGCCTGGATATTCAAATCAAAACAGTGAAATGAAAGAAGAAGAGAAAGTACCAGACACAGAAGATAAAAAAGAAAACACCTTACATGGTCCAGATGAATCTATTTTTATTAAGAATCAAAAAATATCAAAAAAAGAAAGTTTAAATCAAAAAAAATATTATTTCCAAAGAAATATTACTAAAGAACAAGAAGAAGCTGAAATTAAAATAAAGATGGAAAAAGAAAAAAAAGAAAGAGAAAAAGCTAAAAGAGATAAAACTCAGATTTCTACTCAATTAATTCCTATTAGTGGTAACAATTATATTAGAAGTGAAAATTATGAAAAATTAGATTATCGTCAATTAGATCCAACAAAAAATGAAATATATGCTGCTATGACTGGTAAATATTCTTCATTAAGACCAGGAATTGCTTATATTAATCCAAAAGCTAATGAACCACATGAATTAATAGAAGGAAGACCACCAAGAAAAGTTATGATAGATCGTATGAGAAAAGTATATGCTACAATTAATATAGAAACATTGTTAAAACAAGCAGATATAGATTTCTCTCAAGTTAATCCTCTAGATAGTTGGCTTCCTTTAGAATTTTTTGAAGATAAAGACTTAGATATATTTACTGCTGAAGAATGGATGGAAAAAGCAAAAGATAAAGAAAATGAAGGACATCAATTATATATACAAGGAGTTGGACTACATAGAGATAAAGATGGAAAAGGTACTTGGAAAAGAGTATTAATAGATTATTATAATCCAAAAACAGAGAAATATGAAGGTGTTTGGGATGAGGAAAAAGAAGAAAAAGAACATTGTTCTTTAAGTAAAATATATCTTTTATTTGATGCTGAAAATCCTTTCTTATTTTGTAAAAAAGTAAAATTAGCTTGTGAAGAAAGAGAAAGTGCTGAAAGTATTATAAGATATAATTCTTATATTGATCGTATGTTAATTGATCAAATTCAAGATATGAATGAAGATGTTAGAAAAAGATTACAAAATAATATAAAAAAATTAAGATTTTTAAAAGTGGAACAAAAAAATATTGATGATTTATTAAGAGATTTAAATTGTAATTATCTTAGAACTACAAATAAAATTATTTTTGATAAATTTTATTATTCAGATTCAAGTAATTTACTTATTATAGATGATTTAAAACTTCCACCAGAAATAATAAATAATCCAGATATACATAAAGTAGAAGTAAGAGAAAAAGGTTTAGAGCCAATTCCTCCTTATAATTATATTACAGCTTATAAAAATTTCACTTTTAAGACATTATTTTGTAAAAAAGAAATAGTTGATTGTCTTCAAAAGATAAAAGAAGAATGTAATAAGATAAGAAATTCAAATACTATATTTAATTTTGATATTAAAAAACCATTAAGATTACAAGAATTTAAATCAAAACAAAAAACAAATATAAATATAGTAGGTAAAAAATTAGATGAATGGGTTAAAATAATAAAAGATACATTAGAAAAATCATTAACTGGAGTTGGTAAAGGTAGTTTCAATTTAAATGTAGCTTCTAAAGAAATATATGAATATTTAAAATTAAAAAAATATATGACAGTAGTTAAATGCTTAATGCAAGATGTTCTTCATAATTTAGTTACTAAATCAATGGAAAATTATGTTAAATTTTTCCAAAAATTTATTCCTATGAAAACAGAGGTAAAAGATGTAAATCAAGTAGTTAATACATATGAACCAGAAGAAATAATAGAAGAAATAAATACAACAAATGACTTAATAAATGTAGAAGAAATAGAAGCAGAACAACCAAAAGTTCAACAAGAAGCATCAACCCCAGATGACGAAGATTTTATATATGATATTAACAGAGAACAAGCTTTATTCCAAATAAATATTACCAAAAAAGATGAAAAAACATTAGAATATACAACAAAAGAAGCAGATTTAATTAAAGATGTTATGCAAATTTTTGATGATGGATTAGAACGTATGCAAAAAATATCACAAGTAGAACCATTATTATTACCTAATTTAATAAAAGCAGGAAAAAATGGTATTCCATTAAAGACAATAACAAGACCAAAAGGAGGTAAACCTATACCTAAAACAAAAGAAGAAATAAAAGAAGGATTTGAATTAAATGAAGATAGTATATGGATTTGGGAAAAATATGAAACATTAGTAGCTTCACTTAAGAAAGCTTGTGAACCTTTACAACCATATTTAGATACTTTTAGTAAATTTAAAGAATATATAGAATTAGATCCATATGCTAGAATGAAAGAAATAAAAGATGATGAAACAAAAGATATAGATGAGAGAGTATGGACACCAGAAAAAATAAAAGAAGATATTAAAGAAAATAAAAAAAAAGAAGAGAATATTTTAAATGAAATTCCAAAACTAATTCATGTTAGCTTTTTTATGATAAATTGTAGAGAATATAGAAATGAATTAGCATCTAAATTTAATAAATTAGCTGATATGGAAATAGAATATTTAAGAGAAAAAGCAAAAGATTTGAATGGGACAATTCAAACAGGATATGCTCAAATGGCTCATGAAATTAATAGAGAAGTTATTACTATAAATGATTTAAAAGAAGTCCAATCTTATATAGCCACTATTCCTTTAGAATTAAATAAATTAAAAGAAAAGACACAAGATGTTGATAAAATATATAAAATATTAGATGAATTTAATGTTAAATTAGATTATATTCAATTTGAACAGAGGATGAATTTAATGAGAGGACCTACTGATATAAATAATATAAAAGATGAGAAATTAATACAATTAGATAAAAAGAAAGAGCAATTAGCTGAAGAACAAATAGAAAAAGTTAATGAATTAATAGATAATATAAATGAATTAGAAACAAATATAAAAGAATTAGCTAAATATAATGAAGAGACAAAAGCCGAATCAGCTAAGACAATGGCAAATTATATAAAAGATAGATTAGAAGAATTTAAAGCAGATGGTATTATGTATAATGAAAGAGAAATGCTATTTAATAAACCAAGAACAGATTGGTCTAAAATACAAGAATTAGAATATATGTTACAACCATATTATCATATGTGGATTGGTCTTGATAGATGGAATACAAATTCAAAGAAATGGTTGGAAGGAAACTTTAATAAATTAGATGGTAATGAAATAGATAATACTATACAAGAATTAATAAAGAATTTTAATATGGCATTATCAAGATTTAAATCAGAAGGAGTAGATGATAAAATATTCCAAATATGCTTTAAATATAAAACATTTGTAGATGAATTTAAACCAAAAGGAGAATTAGCAGTAGCATTAACTAGAGGTTTAAAAGATAGACATTGGGAAGAAATAACAAAGAAAACAGGTATTGATTGCTCTCCTCATGATGGTTTTACTTTTCAGAATATATTAGATCAAGGAATGATAAAACATTTGGAAATATGTACTGAAGTTGGGGAAAAAGCATATAGAGAAGCTAAAATTGAAGAACAATTGCATGGCATTGAATTAAAATGGAAAGAAATATTCTTTGTTTTATCAGAACATAAATTGACTCATTTACCAACCATTGCAAATTGGAATGATATAAATAAAGAATTAGATACAGATATAATGGATGTACAACAATTAGATTTATCACCCTTTAAAGGACCATTTGCTGAACAAATTGAAAAATGGAATAAAGATTTATTATTAATTTCATCAGTTTTAGAAGAATGGAATAAATGTCAAAAAAGTTGGATATATTTACAACCTGTATTTGATAGTGGCGATATAGCTAAGGATATACCATATGAGCATAAAAAATTTAAGATGACAGATCGTATGTGGCAAGACTTAATGAATGGATTAAAAACAAATAATAATGTTAAACAATGTTGTTCAATGGAAGGTCTATATGAAAAATTAAAAGAAGCAAATATGAATTTAGAAAATGTTGAAAAAGGTTTAAATGATTATATGGAAAAAAAGAGAGGAGTTTTCCCTCGTTTTTATTTTATTTCAAATGCTCAATTTTTAGAAATATTATCACAAACAAAAGATATTAAAAAAGTAAAAGATAATGTTAATAAAATATTTGAACCAATTGATTCAATTACTTTAAAAGATGATATGTTTATTACTGCTATACATTCAAGATTTGGAGAAAAATTAGATTTTGTTGAAAATGTCACTATTCATGGACAAAATGTAGAAATTTGGATGAAAAAATTAGAAGCACAAATGTTTAAAGCAGTACATCATTATTTCGGATTATCAGTAGATGATTATTATCAAAAAAAGAGAAAAGAATGGGTAAAAGGACATCCAGGTCAAATTATTATGGCAGTTAATCAAGTTATGTGGACTAAAGAAGTAGAAAAAAATATTATAGATGGTACTTTAGAAAATTATATGAAAACATATGATGAGCGTATTTTAGATTTAGTAGATTTAGTTAGAGAAAAACAAACTAGAGTAATGAGTATAACTTTAGCCAATTTAATTACATTAGATGTTCATAATATGAACGTTATGAAAAATCTATTAACTAAAGGAGTAAAAAGAACAAATGAATTTGATTGGATTATGAATATGAGATATTATTGGGATCAAAGTTTAAAACCAGATGAAGATAATTGTGTTGTAAAATCAGTGCAAACAGATTTTCCATATGGATATGAATATGTTGGAAATGCTGAAATATTAGTTATTACTCCTTTGACAGATAAATGTAATTTAACTTTAATGGGTGCATTAAGATTAAATCTAGGTGGAGCCCCCGCTGGACCAGCAGGAACAGGAAAAACTGAAACAACAAAAGATTTAGCTCGTACTTTAGGTAAATTGTGTGTTGTATATAATTGTTCAGATGATACAGATTATGTAATGATTGGAAAATTTTTCAAAGGATTAGCATGTTGTGGAGCTTGGATATGCTTTGATGAATTTAATAGAATTAATATTGAAGTACTTTCTGTTATTGCACAGCAATTATTAACTTTATTTGGTGCTAAGGATAAAGGTCAAACTGAAATTAATTTTGAAGATTCTGTAATAAAAATATTGCCTACATTTTGCGTATTTATTACTATGAATCCAGGTTATGCAGGAAGAACAGAATTACCAGATAATTTAAAAGCATTATTTAGATCCATTGCTATGATGGTTCCTGATTATAAATTAATAGCAGAAATTAATTTATATTCTTCTGGTTATGTAAAAGCAAACGAATTAGCAACAAAAGTTGTATCTACAATGAAATTATCTTCAGAACAATTATCTACACAAGGTCATTATGATTTCGGTATGAGGGCAGTTAAATCTGTATTAAATGCCGCTAGGAGATTAAAAAGAACAGAGCATGAAACTCCTGAAGATCAATTATTATTAAGAGCTTTAGAAGATGTAAATGTTCCTAAATTTGTATCTGAGGATATTGCCTTATTTAGGAATATTATAAGTGATTTATTCCCAACAACAAAAAGACCAGAATCTAATTATGATGATTTATTAAATAATGTAGATACTGTTTGTGGTGAAAGAAAATATAATTTAATACCTTCAAAAGCATTTAAAGATAAAATTATTCAATTGTATGATACATTACAAGTAAGACATGGATTAATGATAGTAGGGCCTGCTGGTGGTGGAAAAACTAGTAATTATAATGTATTAAGAGAAGCTATAAGTAGATTGGCAGATGACAAAACATATTTCAAAACCAGTACAAGTATTATAAACCCAAAGGCTATTACACATGGACAATTATATTCTGAACAAAATGCTGATACAGGTGAATGGTCTTTTGGTATTGTACCTACTATTATCAATGAATTTAAAAGAGATACTTCAGGAAAAGTTAAATATTGGATCATATTTGATGGTCCAGTTGATGCTATGTGGATTGAAGATATGAATTCTGTTTTGGATGATTCTAAAAAATTATGTTTAGCCTCTTCTGATATTATTTTATTAAACGATATGATTACTATTATGTTTGAAGTTGAAGACTTAGTTGTTGCATCTCCTGCTACTGTTTCAAGATGTGGTATGGTTTATATGGAACCTTCTAGTTTAGGAATTAAGCCATTATATACATGTTGGATAAAAGAATTGGATTTAATGTTAGATACTTTACAAAAAAATAATGCAGCAAATGCCCAACAAAATAATCAAAATAAAAAAGAAGATAAAAAAGAAAAGAAAAAGAAAGAGAAAGCTGAATCAAAAGGAGATGTTAGAGAATTAATCAAAAAAAAATTAACTACTTTATTTGATAGTTATTTAGAAGATTTAATATACTTTGTTAGAAAAAAAATAAAAGAACCATGCCCAACTGTTGATAATAATTTAGCATCTAGTGTAATGAGAATTATTGATACATTCTTTGATAAATTTAGAAGTCAAGAAGCTCAATTTAAAAATATGTCTGAAGAAGTTGAAGCTACAGAAGAAGTTTTAGAAGGTATATTCTATTTTAGTATAGTATGGGGATTAGGTGTAACAACAAATGAACAAGGAAGAGAAGCATTTAATAAATATTTTAGAGAATTGCTTGAATCAAGAGCTATTGATAAAAAATTTGTTTTACCTGAAAATGAATCAGTATATGACTTTATGTTTGACCCAGAAAAAAAAGAATGGGTTCCTTGGATTAATATAATAGGTAAATTAGATTTACCACATAATATAGGATATACTGAAATAATTGTACCTACACCTGATAGTGTAAGAAATACATTTGTTATAAAACAATTAGCTTTAAGCAATAAACATGTAATTACAACAGGACCTACAGGAACAGGAAAAACAATTAATATTAATGAAGTATTAGGAAAAGGATTAGGAGAAAAATATATGAGTATAATAATAAACTTTTCTGCACAAACATCAGCAAGACAAACCCAAGAAACAATACAAGGAAAATTACAAAGAAGAGGTAGAGGTAGATATGCACCTGAAAAGCCTGGTGCTATTTTTATTGATGATTTAAATATGCCGGTAAGACAAGATTCTGGTGCCCAACCACCAATAGAATTATTAAGACAATGGTTAGATTTCAATGGTTGGTATCATTTAGGTACTAAACAATTTATTACTGTAGAGAATATAATTTTGTTAGGAGCTATGGGACTTCCTGGTGGTGGTAGAAATTATTTAAGTCAAAGATTCCAAAGACATTTCAATTTAATAACATATAATGAATTAGATGATACTTCTATTAAAATGATATTTAGTAAAATATGTAATTTCTTTTTAGTTAAATTCCCAGAAACAGTTAAAAATTTAATAGATCCTACTATAGATATTACTTTAAAAGATTATAAAGAAATTAAAAATGAAATGCTTCCAACACCAGCAAAAATGCATTATATATTTAATTTAAGAGATATTTCAAAAGTATTACAAGGTATATGCTCTAGTACTTTAAGTGAAACAAATGAAAAACATGATGTAGCAAGAATATGGGTACATGAAATGACTAGAGTATTTGGAGATAGATTTATTAATGATGAAGATAGAAATTGGCTTAAAAATTTATTAGATAAAGGAGCTAAAGAAGTATTTGAAACAGATGAAAATAAATTATATGAATTTGGTAAGGCAATAATTTATTGTGATTTTATGGGAGCAGATCAATTTGCTAAAAAAAATTATAATTTAGTAAAAGATATTCCTAGTTTTATTGAAAGAATAAATCAAAGATTAAGAATATATAATGAAGAATCTAAAAAAAAGAAATTAAAATTAGTTATGTTTTTAGATGCATGTGGACATATTAGTAGAATATGTAGAATTTTAAGACAACCAAAAGGTAATGCATTATTATTAGGAGTTGGTGGTTCTGGTCGTCAAAGTTTAGCTCGTTTAGCAACATATATAAATGGATATGATTGTTATCAAATAGATGTGGTTAAAGGTTATGATATGAAAGATTTTGCAAGAAATGTAAAAGAATGTTTAAAAGGTGCAGGTATTCAAGAAAAAGATCAAACATTTTTAATAGTAGATACTCAATTAATATATGGATTAATGTTGGAATATATAAATGGTATATTAAATACAGGAGATGTACCTAATTTATATGCTCAACAGGCTGATAAAGATGATATAATTAATGCTGTTAGAGCTGAAGTTATGAATAAATATGGTAATTTAATGGAATCAAATGTAATGAAAGTATATTTAGCTAGAGTATTAAAACATATACATGTTGTATTAGCAATGTCACCATTAGGTAATTCATTTATAAATAGATTAAGGATGTTCCCATCATTAGTAAATTGTTGTACATTAGATTGGTTCAGTGAATGGCCCGAAGATGCTTTAGAAAGTGTTGCTATGGATAATTTCAGAGAAGCAGATACAGGCTTAAGTGATGAAACTATACCAAAAATAGTTAATGCATTTAAATATATTCATAAAAGGGTTGAAGTTGAAAGTAAATTATTTTCAGAAGAAATGAGAAGACATGTATATTTAACACCTACATCATATTTAGAATTATTATCTTTATATCAAAAAATATTAAAAGAAAAAACAAAAGAATTTAATAATAATATAAAAAGATTTGAGAATGGGTTAAAAGTACTTAATAGTGCTAATATAGAAGTTGATTTAATGAAAAAACAGATAGAAGAACAACAACCTCAATTAGAAAAAGCAACAAAAGAAACCGAAGAACTTGTAAAGGTTTTGACAGTAGAGAAAACAAAAGCAGAAACAGAAAAAGCATCGGCATCAAAAAAAGAAGAAGAAGCAAAAAAATTAGATGAAGAATGCTCACAAATGTTAGCTATAGCCCAAGTAGAATTAGAAAAAGTTATGCCTTTAGTAGAAAAAGCTAAGAATTCAATTAATAAAGTTAAATCTAATGATTTATCAGAACAAGCAGGATATAAAAAATTGACAGAAGGAGGAGAAATTTTATTTACAGCTTTATTGTACTTTATGAAGGGGAATGAATGGAAAAAAAAAGAATATGAAATAAAAGATCAAACAAATCCAGATGGTTCTAAAGTTTATGATGTAAGAAAAGCTTTAAGTGTCATTGATTTTAATAAGTCAGATAAATTACTAGAAACTTTAAAAACATTTTGCATAGAAAGACTTGATGAATTAAAAATATCTCCAATGAGACAAAATATTCAAGAGATGGTTGAATTATTTAATAGTAGAAAAGTAAATAAAAGAATGATAGAGAATGCTGCAAAATCTATGGTTGGTTTATATGAATATTTAATTTTATTAGCAGAATATGTAGATAACTGTGAAAAAACTATAGACCCTATTAAGAAAAAATTAGATGAAGCCTCAGCTGCAAAAAATAAAGCAAATGCAGAAAAAGAAGATGCAATTGCAAAATCAAGAGCTGCACAAGCTACTGTTGAAAAATTAGATGCAGAATATAAAAGTGCAATGGACAAACAAAATTCATTATCAATGCAAGTTAAGAAAGCAAAAGAAAAATTAAAAAGAGCAGAGCAATTAATTAATTTATTATCTGGAGAACAAACTCGTTGGACAAAAAATGTAGCTGATTTAAAGAAACAAGTGGAAAATTTAGCAGGAGATTCATTAATGGCAGCTGCTTCAATATGTTATAATGGGCCTTTTATTTATAGTTATAGAGTAAGCTTAGAAAATGATTGGAGAAAAAAAATAGAAGAATTAGGAATAATCCATACTGAAGGAATAACAATGAAATCATTATTGGAGAATCCAATAGAAGTAAATGAATGGAAATTAAATGGTTTACCTAATGATAATTTATCTATTGAAAATGGTATTATTATTAAAAATTCAAGACGTTGGCCTCTAATGATAGATCCACAAAATCAAGGTAGTAATTATATTAAAAAATTCGGTAAAAGGCAAGAATGTTTAGTAGTCATTAAAGCAAGTGATCCTAACTTTTTAAATTTAATAAAAGGAGCAATTAGAGCTGAAAAATGGGTTTTATTAGAAAATGTGTCAGAAAATTTAGATCCAACTTTAGAACCAGTATTAAATCAACAATTAATACAAAAAGGTGCCAATACATTTGAAATAAAAATAGGTGATGATCATGTTCAATGGAGTTTCAAATTTAGATTACATTTATCTACAACTATTCCTAATCCTCATTATAGTCCTGAAACATTTGTTAAAGTTACTATTGTAAACTTTGGTATTACTCCACAAGGTTTACAAGAACAAATGATGACTTTATTAATTAATAATGAAATGCCTGAATTAGAACAAAGAAAAAATGCTATTATGTTAGAAAACTTTGAATCAATGGCTGAATTAACAGCAACAGAAGATAAAATATTAAATGCATTAGAAGGAGGAGATATTTCTAAATTTTTAGAGAATGATGATTTAATAGATCAACTTAAAGAATCAAAAACTAAATCAGAAGAAATTTCACAAAAAATAGAAGAAAGTAAAGAAACAACAATAAAAATAGATAAAGAAAGAGAGAAATATAGACCAGCTGCAGAAAGAAGTAGTATTTTATTCTTTGCAACATTAGATTTATCATCAATTGATCCTATGTATCAATTTAGTCTTCAATGGTTTAGTAAATTATATGAATTTTCTATTAAAACAACTCCTAATTCAAATAATAAAGATGTAAGAATTGCAAATTTAAATAAAATATTTACTAAAAATTTATATGAAAATGTATGTAGAAGTTTATTTGAAAAAGATAAATTATTGTTTAGTTTTGTAATATGCTATAAAATAATAGTTGGAACCACAGGAATACAATAAAAATTCCTGAGACTCAATGGAGATATTTCTTGGCAGGACCAAGTGGTGATGTTGAAATACCAAAAAATCCTACAAAATGGATAAATAAAAATGAATGGCCTACATTCTATAGGCAATTACATTATATGGACAATAATTTTGAAGAAATGAAAGGTTTGGAAAGTTATTTCATGAAACAATGTGATGTATTTAAACCAATAAATGATTCATTAACTCCTCAAAGTGATGCATTACCAGGAGAATGGGATACTAAATTATCTGAATTCTTAAAATTATGTTTCATTAAAATGATTCGTCCAGATAAATTGATAAGTTCTATACAATTATGGATTGAAAGAAATTTAGGTAAAGAATTTATAGAACCTCCACCATTTGAATTAGCTAAATCATATAAACAGAGTAGTAATATTGTTCCATTAATATTTATATTATCTCCAGGTTCTGATCCTATTAATGATATTAGGAAATTTGCTGAAGATCAAGGTTATGATAAAAATAAATTCCAAACAGTATCTTTAGGAAGAGGACAAGAAGCAAAAGCAATGAAAGTATTAGAAGATATGAGAACAAGAGGAGGATGGGTTCTTTTACAAAATTGTCACTTGGCAAAATCTTTTATGTCTAAATTAGAAGAAATAGTAGAAAACTTTGATACAAATTGGCCTGATAAAGATTTTCGTTTATGGTTAACATCTATGAGTAATCCCTTCTTCCCAGTTTCAATTTTACAAAATTCAGTTAAAATAACAATAGAGCCACCAAAAGGACTAAAAAATAATATATTAAGAAATTATAAAAAGATTGAGCCAAAAGATTTAGAAGATGATTGTATTAAAAGAAATGAATATAAAACTTTATTATTTGGTTTATCATTTTTCCATGCTATTGTACAAGATAGAAGAAAATATGGGCCAATTGGTTGGAATGTAAGATATGATTTTACTAATGAAGATTGGATGGTCTCAAGAAAACAAATTAAAATATTTTTAGAAGAATATGAGCAAATACCATATCAAGTATTGGATTATTTAATTGGAGATATAAATTATGGAGGAAGAGTTACTGATGATAAAGATCAAAGACTTATTAAAACAATATTAGCTACATATTTAACTCCATCAATATTTTTATATAAAGGATACAAATTTAGTGATAGTGATATATATTATTGTCCTGAGCCAGGGGAGCATGATGTTTATTTAACTTATATTGAGAGCTTACCAGTTAATAGCGAGCCTGTTGTATTTGGTTTACATGATAATGCAGATATAATTACTGCTCAAAATGAAGGTGCTGCTTTATTAGAAACAGTTTTAAGTATTCAACCAAGACAATCTTCTTCTGGAGGAAAATCTCAAGAAAGTATAATATTAGATTTATTAGAAGAAATTAAAAATAAAACTCCTGAACCTTTTGATAAAGAAGAAGTTGCAAAACAATTCCCAACAGATTATAATGAATCTTTAAATACTGTCTTATTACAAGAAGTTATAAGATATAATGTATTACTAAATACAATGAAAACATCAATAATAACATTAGGTAAAGGTTTAACAGGAAAAATAGTAATGGATGAAGAAGCAGAAGAAATGAGTAATTCATTATTTATAAATTTAGTGCCTAAAATATGGAGTGGAGTTTTCTTATCTTTAAAACCATTAAGTTCCTGGTTAATAGATCTAAATCAACGTATTAAATTTTTCAGTGATTGGGTAAAAAGTGGAAAAACTCCAAACACATTTTGGTTCTCAGGATTCAGCTTCCCACAAGCTTTTATGACTGCTGTTTTACAAAATCATGCTAGGGCATATAAAACAGCAATTGATTTACTAAGTTTTGATTTTAAAATAATGGGTAATACAAAGCCTGGAGATATAAAAGAAAAGCCAGAAGATGGTGTATATGTTTATGGTATGTTTTTAGAAGGAGCAAGATGGAATTATGATGAAGATAAATTGGATACATCATTACCTAAAGAATTATATACTGATGTACCTATGATACATTTCATTCCTAAAGCAAATAGGGAATTACCTACTGAAGGTGTATATTTCTGTCCATTATATAAAGTTTTGAGTAGAGCTGGTACTTTATCAACAACAGGTCATTCTACCAATTATATACTATTTGTTGAATTACCTACTGATAAAGCACAAAGTATATGGATAAAAGCTGGTGTAGCAATGTTTTTGTCTTTGAAACAATAGGAAAAAAATTAATTTATATAATATATTATTAAATAATTAATTATTTTTATAATATTTATTATTATGAAATTTATTTTTAAAGAAATAAATTTAATTTATAATTTATTATTGTAAAAATTATTTTTATTAGTATCTGGGGATTG
>JAJJLC010004359.1:0-13356 GCA_023806825.1 Ophryoscolex caudatus
CCCCAATCCCCAATATAAATAAAAAAAGTTTTAAAATATTTAAAATAATTAATAATTAATTTTTAAAATTAATAATTAATTAATTTTAAGTTATATGTTATATATTTTTAAATAAATTTAAAAATTTAATTATTCTAAGGGTTTAAATTATATGTATATCATTCAAATATCATTAAAATTCATTTTATTAAAAGATAATTAAATTAAAAGTTAATTTATTTAATATTAATATTAGCTTGACCTTGTAAATTATTAGTTCTTCTAAAGCCAGGTGTAATTTGATTATCATCTCCAAATTGTTCTTGTGTAACACCAATAAGGTCTGTATATTTCATTTCAGTTATAATTTTAATAACCATACCAACTTGCATCAACAATATACCAAAATATTTTTTTTCTAATTCTGCATTTATATAGTATTTGCAAAAAATATAATTTGTATTTATTTTTTTTGGTTGAGATTTTATAATAACATATATTAATAAAGGTAAAGTATCATCAATTCCTAAATCTGTTTTTCCAGTACTAAAAGTAATTGAGTTTTGTAATATTTGAAATGCTTTTCCAAACATTTTTATTTTATCAACAGGAGTATATTTGTTATCCTTTTCATTTACATACTCCATTGCCGTTTCTAACAAATTTTCTTTTATCAATTTTTTTTCTTTTATAATATTTTCTGGTCTTATGAAGCTTAAACGACAACATTTTTTATATATAAAATCATCTTTTTTAGTCTGGAATTTAGGGAATAATTTTTCATATAATTTAAATAAAATATAACTTTCTAATTCATAATTAATTGATAAAAATTCATATTGTGAATATTTTGTAATAATTTTTTCTTCTTTTATTAAATTTTGAATTTCTTTAAAATATTTTTTCAAAATATTTGGGACTTCTTTCCTATTTTCTTCCTCAATAATATCATCTATTCCTTGTTCATTTTTTCTAAAATCAGGGAAGTTTTTGATAAATTCTGAAATAGAGAAGTCATATAAAGATAATGTTAGGTTTTCCATTGATGAAGTTTGAGATTTATCAATTTTTGAACTTTCAAAAGGATCAGGTAAGCATAATTTATTAAAAAGATATCCTATACATATATATTTTTCCATATTTTTAATTTGGTAAGAATATTTTGATATTATCAAATCTAATTTATCACCTTCTCTTATTTTTAAATAAAATTGATTTAAAATACTATTTTCTAGAATATTTATTAAATTTTCAATATCTATCATTATATCTACAAATAATTTACTAAAATTATTTTTAGTATATTCCTCTGGTAATTTTCTAATATGTATTTGTAAATATGAAATAAAAAATATTATTTTTTCTAATTTTGGATTATCATAATTATTTCCTATTTCATATTTAATATTTGACACTATTCTTGGAAATATATCTTTTAGGAAATCAGCATCTTCTAAAGTATCTTCAGCAAGAGCTTTTTTAATAGTTTTTTTTCTAAGAATAGAATCATTTAATGAACTTATAGAATATCTTTTCTCTCCTTCAAAATGAGTTTCATTATATAAAAATAATTTTTTAAATCTTAAATGTCTATTTATTTCTGAATTATGATGTAAAATTATATCATCTTTTCTTTGAATAAAAGGATTAAAATTTTCTTTATGGAGTTTATTTGAATAAATTAATATATCTATAAGGCATTTTTTAAGTCTAGGAACTTCTTCTTTTATTATAATATTATTATTATCAATATTATTATTATTAGATTTTTGACTTTTAAAATAGCTTTCGATATGATCTTCCGTTATTGATCTAATTTCTTTTAAAAATGAATCTTTATAAGTTAAATTTGATAAAAAAATATATTCTTTTTTATTTTCATTTATATTATTTAAATGCATTTGATTTAATATTTTATAATATTTTAACAATAAAAACTCATTGGACTCTTTTTCATCTTTTTTTATTAATGTATTTTTCATTTTTTTTATGACATTAACAAACATCATTAAATCAGATGGAGAAAAACATATACTTTGATATCTTATATTCTCTTCTTTATTAATTTGGAAAAAATCATAATTAATATTTCTTATATCCATATTATTTTTGTCATTATTAGATAACAAATTTTTAATAATTAATGGTGGTTCAAAATTATTTTCTAAATCTTTTTCTATATTAATAATAATTTCAAATAAAGTGGTTATTTTATCAACTATAAAAGAATTAAAAATTGTATATGAAATTTCTTCATTTTGAGTATTTGTAATATTAAATAAATTTCCAGAAATAAATTTCTCTAAAATTCTTGATATAATATTTAGATTTTCAATAGTTGTTTTTGATACTACATTATCAGATATAATGCCATTGTATATTGGATTAGATAGAATAGGTATAATTAATCCTCCAAATAAAAATCTCAATTCTATCATATATTTTTGGTAAAAAGTAATATGTCTTTCTTTTTTTATATATTTTTTTTCTAATAATTTATTCAATATATAAAGCATTAATTTTATTTGATAAGGAAGAGATTTTATATTATCTTTTATTTTATTAAATATTTCTTCTATAAATTCTACTATTTTATTATAATTATCCAAATATATATTATTAATCTCTTCTATACTAATATTATTCTGATTCAATTTTGTAGTTTTAAAAGAGTTTGAAACTGCAAAATTAGAAAATATTTCAATATTTTCAGAATTTTCTTTATGATATTGATCATTTAAAAACTTTAATAATTCCATATAAACACTTTCAATTTCATTCTTCGTTTTATTATTTAGTTCTTGCAATTTTTTAGATATCACTAATTTTTTTAAATTATTTTCTTTAAAAAATGAATCAAGAGAATCATTTTTAAAATCAATATTATTATTAATATTATTATTCAAATCACTTAATTTCCTATTATTATCATTTTCAACATTATTTTCATAGACATTATAGCTTTTCATAAGTTTACTTATATCACTACTATATCTAGTTTTTTTATAACTATCATTAATTTGTTTATTTGAATCAATTACATCTGAGACTTTTGTTAATAGAATGCTTTTATGCAGCATTTTTTGTCCTTTTAATATATTTTCAATATTTTTATTAATGGTTGAATTTTTTTTTTCTATCATTTTCTTCTTTTTCTACCTCTATTTTGACTAAACTTTGAACAATTGTCCTTACCCTTAAATTTAATACTTTTTTATAATTTTCAAGTTCCAAAATATTATTATATAAAATAGAAGAAAAATAATTCCTAACTTCAAATTTTCTGGTAAAAGCTAATAAGTAATAATATAAAAAAGTCTTTTTTTTGAGAACTCCAAAATCATTAATTAAATCTTCTGTTTCTAATTCATATGGTAATTTATTGATAATTATTTTTTCAAAAATTAAATATGTTATAATCATTAATTCATCTTGTTCAAAAGAGCTATTTGTGGGATTTTCATATAAAAAATGAACCATAAAATAAGTTAATTGCTCATAATATTCTGGTTCTATTTCTTCTATTATTTTTAACATTAATGAATTATTATTCCTTAATTCAAAGAAAAAATTTTCTATAAAATTTTTATTTTTTTCTTCTTCGAATTTGTATAAATCTTCAATTTTATTTTTTGTTAAAGTATAATTCAAAAAAACCTCAGGATTTTTATAAAATTTTCTATATATATATTTCTTCTTTTATCTTCTTTATTATCTAAAATCTTTTATTTTTAATATAAGGATTCTTTTTCTTTATTTAATTCTTCAATTCTTTTTATATCTTTAAATAATACTCTACTTTTTTTAGTAAACATTTTTTTTATCAATTATTATATATTCTTTCTATTTTATAAAATATAATCTCATTATATATTCAACTACTTTTTTAAACAAATTAATAATTTTTTGTTTTACTGGTTTATCTTTTTATATTTTATTTTTATCATTTATATCCTTAATACTTTTATTTATTTCTTCTTCTTTTTTATCATTTAATTTATCTTTTTCTTCTTTTTCTACTTTTTCATTATTTTCTTTTGATATTTCTTTTTCTTTATTTTAATCTTTTAATTTATTTAATTTTTTATTACCTTATTTGACACATTTAGCATACCCTCTAAATTTAATGTATCTCCCCCTTCTTTCATAATAATAATTTCTATTATTGAAAATTTTTTATTTTTTTAAAAAAAAATTAAAGGACTATAACATCATCTCATTTTTCCATGAATGGGGTAAGTTAAAATCCATCCAATAGGGTATTTTTTTCTATCTTTTTATCATCTACATCTTATTCTTTATTTTTTTGTTCATTGCTTTTTTTATTTAATGCTTCTTTTTCTCCTTTATCTTTTACAATATTTTTATCTAATAGTTCTTTTTCATCTTTATCATTTACAATATTTTTATCTTCTTTTACTTTATTTAATTCAATATTATTTTTATTTATAAATATTGTTTTAAGTTCAATTTTTGAATCTAATTTTAGAATTTTTTTATCTTTTTCATTTTTTTATTTCTTCTTTTTCATTACTTAATATTATGACAAAAACTAAAATATTCATAATTAATAAAATAAATTAATAATATAATGAAAAAATTATTAATTAAATATTTTTTCTCTTGTATTTTATAAATTATATATATATTTTATTATTAATTTCTAAAAATTATTTATTATTTTTAAATAATTAATAATTTTTAATATATTTAAAAATATTAATTTATTTTAATAAAATAACTAAAATAGATTAAAGATTTAATTTAATTTATAAATAAATATAATTTGAATCAATAAATGATAGTCTATAAAAATTTTTGAAATTATAAACTTCTTTAAAAATTTTAAATTATTTTCAATCATAATGGATTATCAACTTGAAATTTTTTAGGAAGACAAAGATTTAAACAATAAATTATTTAAAAATAAATTTTTTTATATTATAAAATTTTAATTAACATTCAACTAAATAATTCCCCTCTCAAAGATTTATATTAATATTTAATTTTTGAGGTGAAATATTTACAAGAAGAATTAAGGATAGTATTAAATATTTTTATAATTGAATATAATAGATTATATTAATTTTAAATATTGCGCAAAACTAATCCTTTGAATAAAGATTTCTTTTAATAAAATATATCTAAAGAAAAAATTAATTATATATTATTGTTTTTTTATTTTAAAAAATAATATTCAAATTTAATATTTTTTTATTATTTTTATTTTAAAATAAATAATATTAAATATTAATTTATAGTTTAGGAAATAGGCCCTATCTTCTAATCTCCTTTTCATAATATAATATATAATAAAATTTATAAAAATAAATTATATTTGATTTTTTATTTAATTTAATTTCTAAAAATTAGATATATTTATAAATATGGAAGCAATTAAAAATATAAAAAAAGAGAAGATAAGCAAAGAGAAGAATGATTTAAGTTCTGTTTTAAATATGCAAAATTCAATAATTTTAAATAAAATAAGTAAAGAAAAAAAATATAAAAAATTATTCTAATAATAACATAAAAAAATATCAATTTATAAATATAAAATATCTTGTCCTCCAAAAAAAAATATTAAAAAACAAAGTGAATCAGAAGATGAAAAAGAAGAAGATAAAGAAAGTGAATCAGATGATGAAAAATTATAAAATAAAAGAAAATAATATAAAAGGTAAAAATAAAATAAATTCTTATTCAAATGATGAAGATGATGATAGTTCTGAAGATTCAAAAAACAAAAAGAAAAAAAGTAAAAAAATTAAATTAATTGATAAAAAAGAATCATAGAAATTACAACCTAAAGAAAAATTTAAAAAATGCAAAAGTCCTTTCAAAAGTAAAAAAATTTTAAAACAAATAATAATATTAAAAATAAACAAACAATTGAAAAATTATGTAAAAGAATTAATAAATCTGATTCTTATTCAAATTCAGATGATATAAATAAAAAAGAAAAAATTCATCAGATTCTTTATCAAGTAAAGAAAAACAAAAAAAAAAAGAAAAAACAAAGAAAAAGATTCTTCTTCCTCATCTTCTTCTTCTTCTCCATCTCCTCAACATTTAAAAAATTAATCTAATAATCAAATAATAGAAATGGATTTAAATATAACAATTAATAAAAAATGAAATATCTCAAAATTTAAAAACTTGTGAAGGATAATTAAAAAAAGAAATGACAGAAATAAAAAAGCATAAAGATTTTTTTGATAAAAATAATTTTATATTAACAAATTTATGATGTAAAAGTGCATTTTTCTTTATTACAAAACATATCTAATACATCATCCCCTTGATTTATATTTTCAAGTCCTTTTCTTAATTCTTTAAAAATAAAATTTTTGTTTTCATCTAAGTTATAAAAAATTGAATCTAATTTTTTTTTATCTAACTTTTGCTTTTTACATACCATTTTTAATTCAATTTCAGTTTTAACCATTTGAAAAATAAATTTTCTTTTTAATTGAGAAGGTTTCTTATGATAGTTTATTTTTAAATATAATTGTTTAATTAATTTTCCAAAAATTTTGCTTAAATATATATCTGATTTATGAATTATAATTAGAAGATGATTAATTTTTATAAATGATATGAAAGATAATATTTAATCCTTTCAATAAATTTCCTGGATTAATAGAATATATAAAAGTATCAAAAAATTCTTTCATTTTGTATGGATATATTCCTAAACCAATTCCAAAAACTCTCATTCCAATAAGTTGACATTGATTTGAATAATACCTTAATGAAAGATTTTCACATAAAAATTTTAAGTAGTAAAAAAAATTTTTTTTCTAAAAACCTGAAATATCACCAAATCCCAAAATATACATAATATTCCTAACTTGAAAAATTTAATCTATTTTTATTTAACCTTTAATTTTCTTTCATTATTATATATATATTTAAATAATTATTTATTTATTTTAAGTAATAATTTATTTAAAATATTTATAAAAATTTATTTAGAATTTACTTTAATCAAAAACCAGATAACCAAATTTTAAAATTTTGAATTAATCCAAAATTTGAAATCTGGATAATCATATAAAATGGATTATCCTGTTGATTATGATATTTAATATCTTCTTCTTACCTTTTATATCATAAACCATCTGTTAAAACAAACAAATAACTTTCTCTTTCATATTTTTTCATTTTTTTATTCCTAATCCTGCATGAATTGAATCAGCCAAATCAGTGTTAAATATTGGATTACTTAACCATCTATTTTTTATTTAAGGATATCAGAGATTTATTCATTTTAATTAAATTAGAAATTATTTTCCAAATACTTATTGCTTATATTATTAGAAGATAATAATTTTAATAAATATTGGAAAATAATAACATTTTTAAATATTAATATTGAAGATTTATCGAAAACTAAAATATAAGGGCTTTTTTTATAAAAATTTGTAATTATAAGGTCAAATGATGATATTGTCATTACTTTTATAATTTTTAATAAATTTATAATTGTTAAATAAGAATGTTTAATATTAAATTAACTTAAACAAGATTTTGAATTATCTATTATAATTGTTATTGAATAATCTCTAATTAATTCTTTATATATTAATCTAAATAACTATATTATATGAACTTCTAATTTATTGCTTGAAAATAAAAGGTTAATCCACCTTTTCCTTCTAAATAAATTATAGGTTCTTGAACTGGACGTAAAGCATATAAAATTAATGACATAATATCAATTTCAGTTCCTTTAGTTGATAATTGTTTTTGAGTTGATTTATTTGAGTAAAAAATTGATTCAATCAAAGTTCTATCAAAAGAAGTTTTCAAAATTTTTGATATATGTGATTTAATTTAATCTTGCTATAGTATTAATATTAGTCTTACATCCACCAGATGCATTAGTAAATATTTCAAAAGCTTTTCCTTCAGGAGTCTTATTAACTGTTACATACATAGATTTTACACAGCTAGTAGATTCATGAACTGTAGTCCCATCTATTATCTTAATCTCTCTTCTAGAGGGAGGATCTACAGTATCAAATTCAGGAATAACTCCTTCAGGAAGTTTAACCTTTGTATTATCTACACCTAGTATATTACCACGTTTATATCCATCTCTAAATATAGTAATTCCTTTAACTCCTGCTTTCCATGCTTCTATATATATATTATATATATCTTCTACAGTAGCAGAATTAGGAAGATTCACAGTAGATGATATAGCATTATCCACATATGTTTGTAAAGCTGCTTGAAACTTAACTCTATCTAAATACGGAATTTCATGAGATTCTAATAAGAAGGGGAATTTCTTTTTAGCTTCTTCAGGTGTTATACCCTCACAACCATGATACTTTAATAAATCTTCTACTCCTCTAGCATATACAGTAAATGTTTTCTTACTATCTTCCGTAGAATGTGATGTTCTAGTATATGCTATCTTAAACATAGGTTCTAAACCACCAGTAAATTTTCCAGCAAATAACTATATAGTACCAGTAGGAGCTATAGATAATAATGTACCATGTCTTAATCCATTATCTTTTATAAGCTCATGTAATTCAGGTAATAATTGTATTATAGGAGATTTAAGAGTCTTTTCTATATCAAACTTACCAAAAGACCCTTTTTCTTTAGCTAATTTAGAACTAGTAATAATAGCCTGTTTTAGTATTTCCTTCATTATAGATCGTACTTTTTCACAGCTTTTAGGAGAACCATATTTAACTCCTAAAGCAACAAAAGCATCAGTTAAACCAAAGATACCTAGTCCTATTGATCTCCAATCATCTATAATCTGTTTATTTAATTCAAGAGGTTACATATCCCTTCCATAGTTTAATATCTCATCCAAAAACTTGACAGCAATATCAGTAATATATGATAATTTACTATAATTAACACAAGCATTACCAGTAAATTTATTATCTATAACATTATACACATTAATAGATCCTAAATTACAACTGTTCCCGCCTGTACCAAAAAATTCGGCGCACGGGTTGGAAATATCTATCCTGTACTCCGGATATCCTGATAATGTTTGATAAGATCTTACTCTATCTATAAATATAGCACCAGGCTCGCCATAATCGAGCTGTGTTTCACAAAACTCCATAAAGAAATCTTTAGCATTAATTACTTTTTCTATTCTTCCAGTTTCAGGACTATCAAAATATAAAGTGAAGTTTTTATTATCTTCAACTGCTTTCATAAATTCATCAGTAAATTTAATAGATATATTCATTGACGATAATTTTTCATCATTTTGTTTAATTTAAAGAAATTCTTCAATATCAGGATGATCACATCTAAGACCTACCATAATGGCAGCTCTACGTCCATTTTGTCCAATAGTACTTCCTGTAACATCAAATATATTTAAAAATGATACAGCTCCTGTTGATGTAAGAGCACTATTATTAACAGGAGCTCCTTTAGGTCTAAGATTATCTATGGATAGACCGCTGCCTCCACCATAAGAAGAAATACGAGCTAACATTTTAGCTGTATCAAAGATTGATTCAATAGTATCAGTCATAGTAGGTAAAATGTAGCAGTTTGATAAACTGAGCTTAAGAACCCCTTTAAATCCGGCCCCAAAGAGTGTTCTACCAGTAGGAAGAAAATCTGCATTATTTAATACTTCTAAAGCATATGGTTTTAATTTATCACTAAATATGGAAGCTATTCTAGGAATAAAATCTTCAGGAGTTCCCCTTCATGTAGATATTTTCTTTTCATTATACCCATAGAAATTTCATTATCATACCATTTTTTATCCATAACAATTACCTCACTAATTTATTTCTATCTCTAAGAAGATCTGATATTATAGAATCTATGGTACTTCTAAAAGCTTTATCTCTACTAATAGTTACGAAATATTGTTCATGGGTATCTAAGTTAAGAACCTGAATAGAAAATCCATGATGAAATTCTGATTCATAATTCTGATTATATTCTATATAAAATATATTTTTATCATTTTCTTTATCAGGTAACCATGCACGTTTAACATCATTTGCAAATAATATTTTTCTAAACCATGTTTTTAGTGCATCCATAGAAGAAGAATTAGCAAAAAATAAATTTTCGACAAATGCTTCATTATCTTCATTATAAGATGATTTGAGAATTGTATATACTTTAGTTGCCATATTATAACCTCCTATTATTTGATATCTCCAATATATGCAAAACTATCTATAACGCCAGAGTTATCTATTTTAGCCGGTTTCTTATAATAATTTTGAAGAAGTTCAACAAAATAGTTCATTGTAAATACTTCTTTCCAAGAAATAGGTGTACTTTTATATGGTTCATATCCAGTTAAAGGTTTTACTATACCAAAGCAGTAGGATTATTTAAAAACACAGTTTCAAAATGAAGATGAGGAGCACTACTATTTCCTGTATCGCCACATTTGGCTATACGTTGTCCTTTCTTTACTTTATCACCTTTTTTAACTTTTATATGTTAAATGACCATAACAGGAATAATAACCTCCATGATCAATAACAATATGATTACCCATAATACTCAGTTCCTGTCTGAGATGTTTATCATCATTTCGTATCTGATTAAATGCTTCAACTACTGTTCCATCATTTACAGATAAAACATCCATGGATAACATATCATCCTCAGGCCAAAAAGGATCTTCTGAATCTTTCTTAACTAACATAAAATCGCGTGCATCAGCCTGAGATGATAAGGTGGGTATTGTTAGTATTCCCAGTATAACTAGAAATACAGGTAATATGGGTGATCCAAAAAACCACTAAATGCAGTCCTTACTAGAGCAGGACCTAAAGATTGTGAAATTATATAAAGAATATGTGTATTCATCATACATAATCTAAACCCTTTAGGAATTTGTTTCACATCTAAAGGCAAACAATTTAAATTTTTTTCTTTTGCACTTTCTCGTATGATACTAGTATTATATTTTAAATAGCTCATGTTTATCTTCCTCCCTATTATATATTACGCACCATAAAATACTATATGAGATCCTATACCATTATCTCTAACATCACAATGGATAAAATCTCCAACATAATATAAACCAATACCATCAAACGGCAATTGCTCAACATACCATTGAAATTGCCCAAAACTCAGGTGTTCATGTCTTGCAATATCAGCAGCATTACCCAATTTATGTTGACTATTAGAAAACCCACCAACAGCAGCATTATGCATAGGGCACCTATAACCAGAATTAATATATAAAGGATATTCTCCAATATTACTTCTCAATTGTTCCACTAATTTTATAAGCCTAGGATTAATTTCTAGACTATGATGACAATTACAAGTTCCTTGTTCTTGTCCATGGCACTAGAATTCAGATTTTGCAAAGTGCTCAGATATCATATTATCATCATATTTAGGTTTATTATTAATTTCAGGAATACCTTTATATCTATACCAATTAGCTTTACCTATAAGAGTTTCTAATTTATCATTAAGATCTCTACCAGGAGATATTGAATTAACAAAAGCTTGTTTGCTATATATAGTTTGATTACTAGTTTCTAAATGATATTTATCAGTGAGATTAGCTAATAACATAGAAGTTATTTCTATTTGATAGAAGTTAATTCTTCTTGTGTAAACTTACCACATATTACAATATTAATAGCATGCCAATCTTCTTGACTAATAGATCCTCTAGCAAAACTCGGAAGACCTTCTTCTATAGTACAGTTCTTTCTAATAACATAATGATATCCAATACCAGTCTTTCCTTTTTCTTTAAAGATTTTATTAATTTCTTCGGCAGATGCATCATTAGGAACATTCAATTCCGTCAAATCATCCAAAATAATCAAATCAGTTGCATACCGTTCAAATATCAAAGGATCAACAAAAGTCAATTTAGTATCCTTAATAATAGCTTCTTGCATTTTAATTCACTCCTTTTAGAATCTGTTATTAAGGTGTAAGAAACAATTCTAAAGTTGAAACTAACAATTCTTACAATTTTTAAGGGGAAGTGCTTAAAATACAAAAAATAAAAGACTCAACCTAATAGATAGGCTGAGCCAATAAATTGTTAAGTATAGTGCTGTATTATTTATGCTATAATATAATCAGAATTTTTAGTTTCATGAGTTTCCACAGGTTTATATCCTTCTTCTGCTATTTCTTTTTTCCATTTTTCTATATCTAAAATTAAATCAGTAAAAGTATCAGGTTGAGTTGTTGAAGCTAGAAATACAAACGGTTCATAGTCATCCTGAAAGTCCCAAATAATCCACTTATAACTAATTCCATCTTCAAGGTTAATCTTCAATATTTCACTATTCTTTAAATTAGGCGTATTAAATCCATAATGCATAAATGTAGATATCTCTTTCTTAATAGCATTTATAAAGTGTTCATTTTCTACATAAGCTGACTTAACCACTTCAATAGATTCATACAGTTTAAGATCAGAAGCTTTACGTCTTTCGATAATATACATTTTATCACCTCATATTTTGAATAGCAGTTATAACTGATTGAATTACCCATTCGATAGCTTCTTTTGATGTGTTCTTAGCTAAATCAAGATTTTCAGGTGTAATATATGAAGCAGCTAAAATTTGTTACCTCCAATTTTACTTCTACAAAATTTTTCCCTCTTATTGATCGCATATCTCTTTTAGAAGCAACTATAAAAGGAGTATCTTTGATATATACTATATTAACTAAATAAACTGAATCTGCAATCTTAATAGCCTGAATATCTTTTTCTTTATTCTCATAATATTTCATCTTATCTCTTCTTAATAAAGGCCATGGAATGACTGGTTTCCTATCCATCTTATAAGGTACTTTTTTATTCTCTAATACTGTAATTTCTCCTGAGAATGTTAATATCTATATCATAGTTGCAAATTTTGCACTCATACTTTCCATTATTTATTCAGTACCTCTCTATATTCTTGATACTGATAAACAGCACTTCCTAACATAGGCTCATATTGTCTAATTAAATATCTCAATTTATCATTATCTTCTTCTAATTCTTCCATTCTAGAAACATTACGACAATCTATACATTCTTGCAAGTCTTCTATATCATTATTTAATAATTGTATCTGGTCTTCATAGAATTGTATAGTATCTTGTTGTATTTTTTGGTATTTCATTTTTATCATATCAAAATTTAATGTATTATTTTTTTTCTTCATTTTTCTTGTCTTTTTTATTTTTTTTGATTTTCAAATAAATATTATTTTCTTTAAAAATCTCATAAGATAATAGTTTGTCAAAAAAATTGAAATTTATATTATTATTTAAATTTTCTACTTGAGATAAATTATTTATATTATTATATGGAAAAAGCTTTATTTTATCTGAAAATTCAAATACTTTAATTATTAAATTAGTTAG
>JAJJLC010004360.1:0-13342 GCA_023806825.1 Ophryoscolex caudatus
TAGAAAACAATCAACTTCATTTAATTATATTAGTTTTATATTTTTAATAATAGGAGTAAAATATTTATCAATAAAATTTATTAGATTTTATCTATGTTTTTCCTTTTTTAAATATGCAAATGATAATTTAGATTTTTTAATAGAGGAAACAAATAAGCCTAATTCTCAAGCTATTAAATTTGTGAAAAATATATTAAGAAGATTTGGAATATTTCCTGATAATAATGAAAATGAGCAAAAAATAGCAATACAGATAACATTAATTAAATTAATTAATCATTTTGTTTTTTTATTTAATTTAAAAGATTATTTAAATAATAATAATAAACTTTATAGGTTAAATATGATAAAAATAATAAATTGAATTATATTTAAAATTAAAATTGAGATATTGGAAATTATTCTTTCATTCAAATTTACATTTTATATTCCTTTAATCCTTAAACTTTAATTATTTTTATATTTATAATAAAAAAGCTTCTATATAAATTCTAAAACTAATTTTTAATATTTTAGAAATGGAATACTTAATTCTTGAAAAAGAAGAAATCCAACTTATTATAGGAAAAAGCTCTGTAATAAAGAAATAAAAACTAAATTACTTATTTGAAAAATGCATCTTGTTTATTAAATATATATTAAAATAAAATAATAAAAATATGCAATTATTATTATCTATAATTTTTTTATTTAAAAAAAAAAAATTAAATTATTCATAATTTAAAATAATCTAATATTAACTACAAAGAGATTTTATTCAATGAATAATATATATTTTATAATAATAATTATTATTTTTATAATAATATTTTTAGATAGAATATATTTAAATAATAATAAATATATATATTATTTTTTTTAAAATAATTACTATTTTTTTTATAATTATTTAAGAAAGAAAATATATACTATTTGCTAGTTGGTCCTGATGTTTTTTTTTGCTCTATTAAATTACTACGCAAATCAAATTTAAAATATCTAGCATGTCTCCAACCTAGTCCACTATCCCAACTTTCTTTCAAAAGGTATAAAGTATAATGAACTTTAACAAACAATAATTTTATTTTTACATCAAATTTTACATAAGCTACAGCACTAAAGACAGAAAACTGAATGTAAGCTAATATATCATAATAATTACCTTCAGATGTCGTAAAATGGACAGTAAACTCAACTCCTATTTTAGCATTAACAATAGTACCTGTAACTCCAGCTGTAATACTTATACAATTATCTGTTCCATATGGTGGGAAATATACTCCTCCTTCTAAATTTAATTGAACAATAAATGTAAATGATATTTCAAATAAAATTTGGAAATCAAGACTAAATTCTCCTTCAGTTTCAATACTTATTACTACCCCATACTCTAAACTTAGTTGAAATTTAAATATAGGAGTTATTCTAACTTGTAATTCTGGTACAGCAGGAAAGTAGAATGAAAAAGTTTTATTTAAATCATAACTCAAGTCATGATCCTTTGTAAATTTTAAGTCAATTCCGACAAATTTTATTTCCCAATTTTTCAATTCCATTGATATCTCAGTCTCTATTTCATCTGGAAAAAATGTATCTGCATATTCATATAATTTATCTTTAACATTTTTCATTACTTTATTACCATTATCATCATCATCATCATCATCATCATCATCATCATCATCATCATCATCATCATCATCATCATCATCTTCATTAAATTTATCTAAGCTATTCATTATTCTAGATAAACCTGAATAACGATAAACAGTTTTTTCTAAACTATTTTCTATTACTTCTTTATTGTCTCCTTTTTGTCTTTGATATCTATCAAGTGTATCTTTTTCATAATTACCTTTCAATACATTTAAAGCATCATCATCAATTCCTGAGTCATAATCCTCTTCATCTAAATCATCAAAAGGAGAATCTTCTTCTTCTTCATTAATATTATAATATTTATAATAATCTTCTTTTTTTATATCTGAATATTTATTATTAATAATAGTAATTAATTCTCTAAACATAAGAACAACTTTTTTATAAAATAATTCACCAATTTTTTCAAGATAATCTTTATCTGCAGAAATTATTTCTTTCAAAAAATTTATTCTTCTAGAATATTTATCAATTAAGTTTGTCATAAAGTCAGAAATTTGATTATATTGTCTTCTAAGTTTATTATCTAAAGAATTTAATTTTTTATCAGTAATAATTGGATAAAATTCATTAACTGAATTTGATATTGAATTTTTTAAATTGTCTAAACTGAATTTATTTGATTCAAGAATTTGAGTTGATTTCGTTTCTATTTTACTTAATTGTGCATTTTTTTGATATTGAGTACTTAATTCTTCTATTTTTTTTTGTAAAATAAGCATTTCTTTACTAACATCTTCTTCAGATAAAGCTTTATTTTTAGAATTATATTCTAACTTTCTTTTTTCATTTATTTTAGTATAATTTATATTATTATAATCATTATTAATTTTTTTTTTAATATTTTTAAATTTATTATTATTTATTTCTTTATTAATTTTTTTATTTTCACTTTTTGGCCTTTGTTTAAGCCTCCTTAAATTACCAATTTTATTATTAAAATCATTTTCAACTTCTTCTTCAATTTTTGCAGTTAATCGATCTAAATCAATCGAAGAACCACATTTTTCTACAAGACATCCATGAGATGAATGCAATAATCCATCAATATATGTATAAGGTATTATTCTATTTATATAATTATTTAAATCTTTATCTATTTCCTTGGTATAATTCATTATATTTACTGTATGAATTATATTAGAAACATCATCAATTATTTTTAATGTGTTATTAAAATCCATTAATTTTACTAAAATTGAATAATAATCAGGGAAATTATTAATTATTTCATCAACTTCTCCTAAGATCTTTTTTTCTATAATATTATATTGTTCATCTATTTTTACCAAAGGTGGTTTTAATATATCAGCTGTAAATTCTTCTATTATTCTATTTATATCTTTATTATCAACATTAAGATCAAAAGTATTATTCATATTTTTTAAAATAATTTTATAATTATCTAATTCATCGCTAAATAATGGATCATCATCTTTTTTAAATATTCTATTTATTATTTCATTTAAATTATCATTAATTGAAGCAATAATTAATAAAGATGGAGAAAAATTAAGAATATTACGAATCATATTAATAAACAAATATTCATCAATTAATTCAGAAGAAATATTATCTAAAGTTTTATTAAAATTATATTCTTTATTATAAATCAGTTCATCTTTATATTTAGCTAAATGAGGTATATTTATTGTATCTATAAAATATTCATATATAAATTTATTTATATAATCATTTCTAAAAGTATTTTTATTTTTAGTTTTGAATCTTTCTATATATGATAATATATTGTTTTTGTATTTATTAGTAATTTCTATATATTTTTCTTTAATACCTAAAAATAAAGAAGAAATTGAATTTTTAGACATATCTGTCATTGGATAAAATATTGGAATAATCCCAAAATCTAATTTTTTGTGATCAAAAAATTCATTTAAAATATCAGAATAGTAAAATTCATGATATTTATAAGTTTTAATATAAAAATCAATAATCTTTATTTTTATTTCCATTAATATATCTGAAATAATATTTAATTGAGGTGATATAAATTCACTCAAATAATTCCTATATACTATTTCAAAATTATTAACAAATGATGAATTTAAAATTTTAATATATTGATTTTGGAAACTTGTATTTGAAAGAGAAAATGCAAAAATCATATCTTCAACTTCATATTCAAAAGAACTGCTTTTATATAAATTAAAATCAAATACATTTTCCATATATCTCACAATAATATTTTCATCCAAAGAACTATTTCCTAAATTATTCATTATTTTATTAATTATATCGGTTAAATTATTTTTAATTTCAACATCAAAATCAGTATAATATTTTAAATAATAATCATAAAGTTTATTTTGTTTTGAGCAATTTAAATAATGCTTTGTTTTATTAAAATAAGTCACTTCTTTAAGTTCTGATTTATTATATAAGCAATAATCTTTAGGATTTACACATTGTGATTCAATATAATCTAATTTATTTTTATAATCTAAATAATTATTATAATTAATTTTATCCATAGATTGAATTGATTGAAAAGAAATACGACGATAATCTAAGCAACTTCCATAAGTATTATTTATTTCTTCTATTAAATCATTATCAACTGTTTCATTTTTATTTTCATAAAAATTATTTAAAAAATTCCTATTTATATTTTTAATTTTAGTGGTAATATTTTCTCTTATTTGATCAAGATTTTCTTTTATTGTTTCTATAAAAATATCATAATCTTCTATAAATAAAGTAATTTTCATTTTATCTTCTACATCTTGATTTATTTCATATTCATATAGACTATCATCTATAACATATTTTATTACACTAAAATTTTCAGAATATTTAGTTAAATTATAATCAAAAAACGTTTTATTTATTTCGTTTATAAAATATTCTTTTCTTTCTAATTTTTTTTTATTAATATAATTTTTTAAAGAATTAAATAAGGAAGCAGTTGAATCATCTTTAATATGATAATTTAAATTATAAATAATAGTACTTATTTTTTTATCTATATCATTAAAAAAATTAATTATTTCTCTCTCAAAATTTAACAAAGTTTCATTAAATATATTTCCATCTAAAAAATTATAAAAGTCATAACTCATTATTTGAACATATAAAGTTTCATTATACGTATCTAATAAATCATTAATATAATCAGAAATATTTAATATATAATTTTTTAAAAAAGTATTAAAGGAATCATTATTATTAATATATTCAGAATAATTATCATAATCTATAAAATAACTATTATTAATCAGTTGTATATAATCAAGCATTGTTGGAATAAAATTATTCTTATCAATGGTATTTTTAATTTTTTTTTCTTCATTTTCAATTTCGATTTTAGTTTTAATAATATCTTCTTCATTTTTTATATATAAAAAACTTTTACTAAAATCTAATGCTCTTTCTATTTCATCAAAATTTGTATTTAAATAAAAATTTTCTACATTCTCCATAACAATTTTTGAATATCTTGTAAGTCTTCTTAATCTACTTATAGCAAAATTATATTTATATTTTTGTCTATCAGTCTCATCGTTTTCTTTCCAACAATCATTATTTGTGTTATCTTCATTTTCTTTACATTTTCCTTCATTAAAATCATAATTCATGAGTTCCTCAAAATCACTAATAAATCTATCTAATTTTTGATTAACAATATATAATGGCCTTTCAAAATTATTATTATCCAGCAATTCATATGACTTGTAATATTCACCATTTACTTCTTTTTTAATAGAAATTTCATTTAATTTAGATGAAAATTTAGTTTCAAAGAAATTATTTTCAAACTTATTAGTAAAAAATAATCCTGTCTGATTTATACTGGATAAATCAAAATATTCTTTTTCATAAAGAATAATTTTTTTTATAAATTCGTTTGTTGAATCAAAAACCTTGTCTAATAAAAATATACTTTTTTGATTTATAATTGTTTTAAGTGAATTATAATCATCTAATCCACCAAAATCTTCTCTTTTAAATGATTTTATAGTATTTAGTATCTCTTTTGGATATTCTAAAAAAGATGAATAATTTTTTAAATAATAAGTATTATAATAATTAGTAGTTATTAATTCAACATTTTTATCCAAATTATTATAATCTAAATCTTCTTTTGAAATCTTATTTTCTCTAAATAATTCTTCTATAATTCTATTTTGAATTATTTCATCTATAATTATATAATATTTATTAATTAATTCATTTATTCTGTTGCTGTTAAGTATATTATTAAAATTATTTTCTAATCCATTTAAGATGTTAAAATAATAACTAGTAAGAACAGATATTTCATAGGAATCAAAAGATAAAATTGGAAATTTGAAATTTGTATAATTAAGTGAATGTTGAAATTCATGATCTTCAGGATAAAAATCTGAATGGCAATCACATGGATTTTCCTTTATAGTAAAACTACAAATACCAGGAATAAATATTTTTACAACATGATTATTCCAATACATCCTATCTGACGTATAATGCAATGTTTGTCTTAAACTATATTTATCTATTTGAAAAAGTCTATTATCTATTATACTATTATATATATCAAATAAATCATCATCATCTGTAAAATTTAAATTTAAAAACATATTTTCTATTTCATTTTTTATTTTTTTTATAAATATTAATTTATGGTTAATTCCATTTTTTTTGTTGTCTAAAAGCTTATCCAATTTTTCTATGTTATTATATATTCTACTATTATAATAATTATCTGATAAAAATTGGTCTTTAATTACTTTAATAGAATCAAAAATAATTTTTTTAAAATAATCAAAATTTTCAATATCAGTTATATTTTTTCTAAAAATAGTATAATAATTAACATCATCTAATAAAATTTGAGAATCCTCTTTTCCTAATATAATAAAATCTGAATTTCCTTTACATTTCGTAAAGGCATCAAATATATATTTAATAAAATAATGGTATACATATGGAAAATAATTTTCTATTCTATAATCCATTTCTTTTTCTGAAAAGTATGTTATATTCATTGCTTCAGATATTGGAAAAGCACTTAAATGATTTTTCATTCCTCTCAATGCATTTAATAATGAAAAATAATTATCTTGAAAATATTGATAGGTATAATTAATATTATATTGAATTATTTGTTTCTCTACATAATTAATTTCATTAATTATTTGTTCTCTAATTTTTGAAAGTTCTTCTCTTTTTTGAAATATAAAATTATTAGAATCTAAATATTTTGGTTTAAAATTAAATAATTTAGAGATAACTTTTTTATCTAATATATCTGTAAATTCAAATAATGTCTTATTTTTTGCATCATCAATAAAATTTAAATTTATCTCATATAATTCCATTAAATTAAATTTATATATTTTTTCTTTTATTTTATTAATAACAGTTTCAGATTTCTCTCCTAATTGGTTTAGAAAAGTATTACCTTTTTCTTGAGAATAATATTTAATACTATTTTTATTATTAATTGACATTTCACTTTTATAATCATTTTTAATATAAGAAAATAATAAATCTAAAATATGTTGGACAACTTTTCTAAAAGTTAGCAATTTAGTTGCTAATACTTCTATTTCATTTTTTTTATATACTCTAGCTATCATAACATTTTTTTTAAAATTTTCTGATAAAAAATCAGTTAGATACAAAAATTCACCTATTAATTCAGTAACAAATGATTTTAAATTTGTTGTGAATTCTTCTATTCCTTCTTCAATTGATTTAAATAAATGTTTATTGAAATTTTTAACTAGATCTTCTGTGTCATATAAAGTATCTTTTAACTCATAAAGTATATCAACATTTTCAATTTTATTAACTTCATCTATTGTTTTTTCTGCTTTATCTAAAAAAGATAAAGTTTGATTTACAAATACTTCAGTTTTATTAACCATTGAATAAATATAAGATTTATAATCATTTTTTGTTAAATTCCTAATTGTTTCAAAAATATCATATTTACCTTCATCTACTTTTTTATTAATAATTGTATAATTATCATATATAATATTAATAGTTTTAATTAAGTTATCATATAAATCACCAGAAAATGTATTTATCACATTAGATAAATTCTTTAAACCATCTTTAAATAAATTAGAAAATTCTTTCCTTTTAAATACATCTGAATTTATAAAGTTATTTATAGAATATTTTATAAGATTTATTATTTTATTATTCTCTTCTTTTAGATTTGTATTTTTTTCTTGGATCATTTGTATTAAATCATAAGCCATATTATTTTGATTTTTTATAAGAATATGCCTATTACAAAATGTTTCTTCTTTAGTTAATACAAATCTGTCTATAGCAGATACTTCAAAAGCAGATTCTGAATATGTTTTTCCATTAGATGGATCATTTATAATAAGCAATTCACTTTTTATTATTATTCCTAAAAGATTATGATAGAAAATCTCTTGGACTTCTGTTATTTTTTTTTCACCATAATAAAGTTCATTATCTTCAAGTAATTTTCTTAAAGGATTATTATCTTCATCTATTTCAGTAGTGGAAACAAGTGAATAATCTGTTATATTTTCAGCTTCCATTATTTGTTTAACAATTTTATCTGAGACTTGATTATCATATTCTGTTTGATTAAAAATTTGATATTCAATATTTTCAAAATAATCAAATATTGTTTTATTTTCATCAAAAAAATAATAAGTAAGATTAATTAAATTAATTTGTTCATTTTCCATTTTTGATAATTCTAAACCAAAATCTTTAGATTTAGAAGTATTGGTATCATTTAGTTCTTCTTCTTTAAATTGAGGTAAAGTAATATTTCTATTTACTCCTTCAAACATTGTTTCATTGCTATCAGATTCATAACCTTTTGAATCATTTACTAATGAGGATATTTCTCTTATATATACTGAATTTAATATTCCTTCTTCATTAAAAGTTGTGTGAATAGTTCTATTTAATAAACTATCCTCTATTTTAGCTTTTTCACTTTCTATAGTCTGAAGAGAAAGTATAGTTAAATTTGTAGAATTTTCAGAAGAATTTGAAGAGACTTGTCTCTCATTAAAATCTATAGATTTTGTTTTAGAAGGTATTATATATTCTTCCATAAATTTATTATTTGAATCTTCTTGTAATATTCTATATTTTTTTATTTTTATTTTTCCTTTTTTTTTATCTTTTTTTGGAGATATTTCTAAAAGTCTTCTAATTAAATTTTTTCTTGAATTAGTTTTTGTGGGAATAGTAGTATTTTCCAATAATTCATTCAATTTATTATAAACATTATCACAGAATAAATTTGATGAAATTTTTGGTATAATTAAATCAATAAATTCTTTTATGAATTCCATGGTTTGAATAGAAAAATTATATTTTGGATAAAACATTTCTTTTAATTCTCCATTTTCATAAAAATTAATTTTAACAACAGATATAGTATTATTTTCTACACTTGATAAATTTTTTTCACCATCTATTTTATATATATTAAGATTTTCAATAAAATCATTTAAATAATTATCATAAAAAATTAATCTATCATCTGTATTATTATTTATAGATAAACTTGAAATAGCTAAATATCCAGTATACCAATATTTTTTAATAATATCATTTCCTTTTATTACTTTTTCATAATTTTTATCTTTTATAAGGAAAAGAAAATTACACTTTTTTATAACTTGTTTTGCTTCATTATTTTCATCCATGTTTTCACCTTCAAATAATACATTTGATGTTTTAACATTATCATATATATAAACTGCTTTTGGTTTATATGAAATATTTAAAGCAAATGATTCCATAGAAATAGTAATATTATTTATAATAATATGATTTTCCAATATATTCATAATATCATTTGAAGATTTATAAAAAATACTTATATTTTCAAAATCATTAAAATAATTTGGAATAAATGAAATGTTAAATGTTTTATTATCTGGGCAAAGAACTAGACTTTGGTTAATTATAGTTTCATCAGTATTATTCATTATATATAATTCATTATTTTCAATGATATCTTTTCTATTAATAAATTCATTTAAATATTTATCTTTTAATATTAAAGAAATTATACAAATATCAGAAACATTATTAATTATTGAAGTATTATATGTAATTTCTGTGAAATTTTTTTCAGGAATATGCATAGCTTCAACAAATAATACTACTTTACTTGAAAATTTAATTTTATTTAATGTTAAAATTAATTCATTTTGACCTTGCTTTTTACTAGTTATTTCTAATTTATATACTCCTAAATCAATTCTTTTTTTAGTTAATATAAATGTATTATCTTCATTAGATAATTTATATTTTAATAAATTATCTATATCTAATTCTTTATGATATAATAAATTATTATTAGTTTTTAAATAAATATATATTTCATATGTATCACCTGCAATCATTTGAATTTTTTTAGGAGTAATTATTGAATTAGTTAAATTATATTTTCCATTTCCATATCCAGTATCATTTCTTAAAGCTATTAAATTTAATTTAAAATAATATTTAATTTCATCATTTTTTTTTTGAAGAGTTATATGTATACTATAATCATCTCCACTTACTAAATATTTATAATCTTCATTATTTTTTGGAATTGATAATTTAAATTCCTTATTATAAGATTCTAAATTTTCAAGATTAATTTTTTCTATCATATCATTTCTATAAATATAAGCGTTTTTTATATTTGTATCATCTTCAGAATATCTTGAATTATTAAATTTATCAAATAATTTAATTATAATTGTAAAATTATCTTCTGAATTTGATGTTATTATTGAATTATTTTGTAAATTTTCTTCTATAGAATTATTATTATATTTAATAAATAATCTTGAATATTGAAGGTCTGTTTTTGCTCTTATATAAGAGATGACTTTTTTTGAGTAACTTTCATTATCATTTTTATAAAGAATATTAAATGTTACATTTCCTGTTTTATTTATAGTATTTATACTTGAATAATCCAACTTTTTATTGTCTTCATTTTCAGATAAAAGCATTTTATATATTATATTTTCATTTTCAGAATTTTCATAGGTAATACTATAAGTCACATTAAATTTATCAGATATTTCTTTTTTTGGTATAATATTTTGATATTTATCTTTTGCTGTAATTGATAAATTAAATATTTCTCCTGTTTCAATTTCATTTCTATCAACTTCAAGAGAAGGAAAATCAAATTTTCCATGATTAATTGTAAATTTATAATTTAATTTTAAAAATGGTATAAGTAAAGTATATTCTTTACTTATTTTTAAAGTATAATTCAAAGTTATGATTTTATTACTATCATATTTAATTTCAGAAATTATATTATTAGTATCGTTTTGAATCATAAAATCTGAGTCATTTAGATTATCAATAGGGTTATAAAAATTATCCAAAACTTGAAGCTTTATAATATAGGGATCATCTGCATTTCCTTCAGGTAATTTATATATTTGATTATTAATATCATTTATATCCAATAATTTTATACGATTAAATTCTTCTGGAATAACATTAAAAGTAACATTTGTTTCAAATTTAATTCCTTCAATTATTAAAATTAGTTGGTTTTCTTCTACTGATTTTGTACATGTAAATTGAATAAAATATTGTCCAGGCTTTCCAGCGGTAGAAACTTTAGAATTACAAGAACTATTTTTCTTAAATTCTATTTGGATTTCATTAGATGGTTCATCATACCAATAATTTACTCTTTTTCCATCAGATGCCCTAAGTTCCATTTCTAATTCTTTAAATTCACCAGCTATTATTTCATTAAATCTATAAGTACTGAAATATGTATTATTAAGTTCAACTTTTTCATTTGAAGCATCTTCATCACTAAAATTGCCTACTAATCTTAATTTATAATTTTTACTTTTTTGAGAAGAACGTATTTCTAAATTATATTCTCCATTAATAAGATAAAACCAATTTTTTTGATTTTTATTACCTGTTTCTTGACATAAAAATAATTTTTTTATTGAATCTTGATTTTCATTACAAATCTTTATATCACTATTTAATCCTGTGAATTCACTTTCAATTTCGTAATTTGATATATTTTGCACTTCATTTCCATATTCATCAAAAAAAATAATTTCAAAAAATGGAGTACTCATTTTATATATTTCTTGAACTTCATTTTCTTTTATTTGAAATTTATTATTATTATAAATATAATTAATTGTTATATAATCAAAATATATATCATTAGGAACTACTTTAACATTGCATTTATTACAGATAATATCATTATTGTTATATTTAACTGAAAAAGAAGATATACCAGATATATTAATTTCTTTTTTAAATATTAATACTTTTTTATCAAGATTAAATTCTTCTTTATCTGCTAATATTGATTCATTATTTGGTAATTTTATTTCAACATTAAATTTTTCAAATTCAGATTCCTCAATTTTTTCCAATTGATTTCCATATTCATCTCTTGGAATTATTTGTAATTTAAAAGAACTTCCTGCGACATTTTCTTCCTTTTCAAAAATTTCTGCTGTTGTTTGTTCCCAATTTAAATGATAACTATTTACTTTAATAATATATTTTTCAAAATTTATATTTTTAAAATATTTAGAAGAAATATAGAATTCCCCAGCTATTTTTGTTTCTAAAAAAAGTAAGATTATAATTTGATTATCTTTATTTATGCTTATAAATTTATTAAATGATGCATTTTTACTATGATTTATTTCAACAATACTTTCCAAGAAATTATTTGGATAAATTGTTTTATTTCTAATATTTAATATTGCATTTCCATTTTTATCTTTAGGATTCAAAATAATAGAAGGAATTAGTTTAACATTTCCTTCTCTTAAATAACTTGCATTTGATTGTAGACATTTTTTATCTATTTCAATATAATTTAATATATTATTTTCATTATGAGAATCAGAATTTTCTAAAAGACGAATTTTATTAATATTTTCTTGAATATAATCAATATTAAATTCTTTAAAAATAATTTTCGGAATTTTTTCTGATTTTTCATATATTAGTTGAATATATGCAAAATCACCTAAATTATTTTGAAGACTAATTTCATTTTCATATATTACTGAGTTTTGGGAAATTATTTGAATTTTATTTTCATAATAAATAATTTTATATTTCATATTCTTGCTTATTTTTAGATTGTTAATTTTTTTTTCTTCTTCATTTAGGCATATTTCATTTTCTCCAAAACATTTTTTGATTTTTAAATAATTTTTTAATTCATTATTTCTTTCAAAATAAAATCCTATTAAATATGAATTTGGAATTTTTTCTCTAAATTTATTTATATTTTTTGAATTTTCAATTGTATTTTTATTTTTTGATAAAATTAAAAAAAAATTTTCAGTGAAAAATTCTTTTTCTCTTAATTCAATTTTTAAATTTATTTCAAATTTTTTTTTAATGTTAATTTTATTATTAAAAAAAATAAAATCAAAAAAATCATTAGAGAATCTTTCTGAATCTAATAAAGATAGTTCTTTAGGCTTATAAGAATATACTAAATATGCAAATAAAATTATTAGAAATCTATCTATGATCATATTTAAAGAATTTTTTTATTTTTTTTTCAATGAAAAATGGCAATTTCTAAAGGTCTGGGGTATTGGCCATTTCTGGCACGAAATGATCCGAAAATAATTATTTTTTTAATTATTATTTTATTAAATTAATTTTTATTTGAATGAAATTTTTTTTAATATTTTTTATCTAATGGGGATTGGGGATT
>JAJJLC010004361.1:0-13279 GCA_023806825.1 Ophryoscolex caudatus
TATGAATTAATTTTAGAATTAAATTCATTAAATCCTTCATTGTTAAACAAATTTGAAACTTTTATGGTAGGTCTCACGGGGTAATCTTCTATGGCTGCAGCTGATATATTTTTATAGGATATACGACTTTTAAATTTGATTTTTTTAAAAAAATATTTTTATTTTATTAATAATTAAGTTTAATAAAAAATACTTGAAATTGGCTTTGTATTTGTACTTTTTATCATTTATCTAATTTTCTTTTACTATTTAAAATATAAAATTAAAAATGTCTTTTAAAAAGATATGAAATAGTTATAAAATTTTAATGAGTGGATTTATATTGATCATAAAGAAACCATATAATTCACAATATCATATTCTTTAAAAATTAAATTTAAATATTTAAAGATAAAGAATATTCTTTAGATTTTACTTCTTTAAAAAAAGTTTTATTTTATATATTAAATTATCATATATAAATTGATTAAATTTATTATTTTAGAAAAATTACTTTATTAAAAAAGTGCATTTTAAATTGAAGCAATGATTTTATTACAAATAATAATATAAATAATAAAAATATCTAATCTATTATTTATGCTAGGTTCCAAAGTCCTTATTCTTCATATTTAGGTTATTCATTTCAAATAAAATATTATATTCAATGAAAATAAAAAAGTATTATTAGCATTAAGAGATATATAAATATTATTCAATATAATTTGTTAAATAAAATATTCTTTTTTTCCAATTACCTTAAAACATGCTCTAACTCCCCCTCAAAATTACAAAGATGATAAAATTATTTGATGGGGGGAGTTAGAACAAAAATGTAATTATAATTTGTTCAACGTCAATATAAATATTTGTTTTCAGACATTTAATAATAGCAATTAATTAAGTTAAATTAAAATTAAAATTAAAATATAAAGCATTCTATTTTAAGATTAACACTAAATATTTGAGAGGGGGAGTTAGAAAGAAAATGAAATTTTATGGCTTAAAAAATTTTAAGGGGGGAGTTGGAACATGCTTTACTGTAATTAGATGAATAACCATTTTAGTAGAACTATTGTCTTTTGATTAGACAAAATTCAGTGAATTTTAATTATTCTTATTAAAATTTCAAATATAAATAATAATAATTTAAATTAAGATAATTTATAAAACTTATGAGAAGAAGATTTTGATATTTTGATTTATCTTTATTAATTAATATATAGATTAATCAAAAATTTATATCTTTTATTTTTTTATAATAAACATTTCCATTTTTTAAATCTATAATTTATTATAAAAAATATAATCAATAATCAATCCTTTTCTCTAATAAATTAATTACAGTATTTCTCTGAATTTAAGGCTCCCCCTCAGTTTTCAGAGGGGAGCACTTAATTTAAGATAATTTAGAAGTTTTAATAAAAATTGATCTTATGATTAATTTGGATATGGAGTATGGGGTCTTAAATTCCGAAAAATATGGTAATTAATTTAGATTCTAAATGAATTCTCTTGAAAATAAAAATAAATAGATCTCACCATAAACCAAAATTCTTCATTTATATTTATTTAAATAAATTTATTTTCTTCAGTCTAAATAAAATACCGTATTTCCCTTTGTAAACCCCCCGATGAAAAAAGAATGAGCCATTTTCATAGGGAGTTTATTAATTCCAAAGTTTTTTTTTGGTTTGTCAAATTTTTGTGTGAGGGATATTTAGGATGATAATTTTGAATAAAATAGGCTATAAAAAATTATGAAATCTGAAATTTCTTATTGGGGATTATTAATTCTGGCTTTTTTTTGAGTTTGCCAAATTTTGAGGGGGATTGCAAAGGGAAGTAAGTTAGCACAAAAACTTATTTTAAGTAAGTTTTTAAGAATAATTTTACAATTGAAAATTTTATATAGTATTAATTGATTTTCTTATAGGTATGCTTTTTCTAAATTGTTTGTTATAATTACTCTCTTTATTTTCTTCAAAATTTTTATTAAGATATATTTTATTTTTAGATAATGAATGGCAATTTTTTCTATTTTGCTTGCTGCCCAAATTAAAACTATTTTTATTTTCTAATTTTTTATCATATGTATAACTTTTCCCTTTTTCTGCTGTATTCTGATGAGAATCTTTATTATCTATATCAGTTTGATTAACAATATCACTAAGTCTATTAATATGCTTGTAGTTGTTCCACATATTAATGTCTCTTATATTATCATTTATTTCCTTATCATATTCATTTTGGTTACAGTATTCTTATAATATAATCGGCCTTCCGAAAGATTTATGAAAACATTTTTTCTAAATAAATAATTCAACTTTTCTTACAAAATTTTTAATAAATGAAAAGTTTGTACAAAATTCTATTTTTGTCAAAATTTTTTTTTACCGTGAAATTCGGTGTCATACCCTAGGGCTTTTTTTTGACAAATTTTTGGTGTTAGTTAATCTTCCTCAAAAATTTTCTCTTATATAATAATTTTATTAATTTTTATTTAAGTTTAATAAAATATTTTTAAAATTCAGGCTGAGAGGAGCATTTTTAAGAAAAATGAATTATCTTAGCGGTGACTCCATCTCGGCTGTTATAAATTTTTCTATGGATATTCCATAACTTGCAATTCTTATTAATATATTAAAATCAGAACAGAATATTTACAGTATTGAATATATTTTAAGCACCCCAAAATTTCTAAAAAAGGAGGAGAGTCTTAAATTTAGTCAAAGATTTTTATAAAGTTCCTACCTTGAGTTTTTGGAATTTAGGTATAAGCATCAAGACTCCCTACCTTGAAAAAATTTATCTAATATTTTTATAAATAAATATTTATAATAAAAATAGATATATAAATTTAGTCAAATAAAATCCCAAAGAGGAGGGGTGCTAAAATACTTCCAATACGGTATATATAAAAATAATTTAAAAATATCAATTCTATAATTAGTTAAAAGAGATATTTTTTAATAAAGATGAAATTAGGAGAACTATCCTTTTTCATACTTGGATTTGAAATAGGAATTTTCTGATAGTGAAATGAGGGAATAAGACTCAAATATTTTGAAATTTTTACTTAATTCAAGTTTTTCCAAATTTGCTATTATTATTCTCTTTTTCTCAATTTTTTATGCCATAATTTTTTAATTTGATATCATATCATTTAATATATATGTCAACATAAATAATTATATCTTCATATCCTAATTTCCTAATTTTTTCATTATTATTTAAGTTTTTTAAATCCAGTTTCTTTATATGATTTCACAAAGATATTTTTAGAAAAAATAAAAATTATCATATCTAAATATTAAAACTCAAATTAAATTAATTTTTTACTAATAGACTATCTTTCAATTATCATATTCCACTCATTAGAGCCACCCTTTTTTTAAAAAAAAGTGGGGGGGCTCTAATCGTTAGTGCTTAAAATTGAGAAAAATATAATAGATAAAGAGAAAATCCATGTAATTTAGGAATAAAAATAGGAGAAGCTCAATCCAATAGGGGACTGCTTTGAAAAAGTGTAGGAATCTAATGAGAAGAATATGTCAATTGAATTATTAATTCTAAATCTCATATCATAATTATGATTTTTTAAATAAGCTAACAGATGTATGAATCTATATAATCTAGTAACTATTAAAAATATAAATATCATCAGAAGATAATTTTGTTGAAAATTTTATTATTATTATTTTTTTTTCATTTTGGATATCACTAGAAGTAGAAGTTATATCCATTTATATAAATATATAGCATTAATAATTTTCTTCCTCTTTTTGACAAATATTATTAATTTTCTTCTATTTTAGAAACTTTAAACTTTTAACATGAAGTTTCATACATATAAAAATGATATTTGTAATTTAATTATATTATAAAATATATTTTATTGGAAATTTAAGCATTTTTTATTCTGAATTTCATTTAGGTCTATTATATTCAATGAAAATGTATTATTGTTATTTCCTTCTAATATGATTCATACAAATTTTCCTTAATTCTTTCTCATATAATTTTTGTTTAATTTCTTTATCTTATTTTTGAAATTTTTTCCTAAAAGAACAAATTGTTTGTTTTAATGAGGAAGAAAATTATCTAGAAGACATTCATGGAGGGGTATATTTCCTTTTTTTGTTGGGATTTTAAATTCTCTTCTAAAATTTCTTCTTCTATATTTAATTTTCTCTTTTTAATATTAAGATTTTTCTTTACAAATTGATTTTCAATTTGTTCTTTATATAAGCTATAATGCTAATCACTTATTTATCTATAGATTTTTTCCTTTTAAAGTCTTATATTAATATTTAAGATAAGGACATCCGGTTAAACCCTAAAAAAATGTGGGTCTATTTAGAAAGAATAATATAGTAATTGAATTGGTTATTAAAGGAGTGATTTTTTTATATTGATAATTATTAAAGTTTTTAATACTATTAATGTGAAATAAATCCCTTCTAGTATAATCTCCTTTCTTATTTCATGAAAAGGGGGGATTATGATATTATTTAAGGTATTGTAATATTTTGAGTTCTTATTTTCTGATAAAGATTTTCTTGGCATTTTTTGGGTAGTGTTAGAGAAATTTCTCGGTATCCCAAATTTGATCCTTTATGGCTCCACTTTGAATTCTTTTTTATTTTTTGTAATTAAGAAAGGTATTTTAACTTGATTATTATTGCTATTACTATTACCTTATGTGTCATAGTCTAACTTACTTCCGAAGCAGATTATTAAAATATTTCAAGGTAGTGTTATGCATATCTCAATTTTTAGATTTTTAACAAATGCTTGGTCAAAAATTTTTGAGTGGGGTTAGACTATGTCACATACAGTACTATTTTCTATTTTTTTATTCTTTGAATTTCCTTCAGTTTTATTCTGGTGATTAATATAAGGAATAGATCGAGTTTTATTAATAGTTTTATTTATAGAGTTATTTTTATTTATTGATTCACTTTTATTTTCAAAATCACTCAAATTTGATTTAGCCTTTAAAAAAGTTTTATACTTTTAGATTTTTGATTTACAGAAAAACACGCCATAATCACCCCTCAAAAATTTTAATTTTCCCCTAATCGATTTTTACGCTATAACTGGATATTTTTTCAATTTTAAACTATTTTATTAATATGCAATTTAAATTTTAGAATTTTTATGCTATCTTTCTTATTTTTTATTTTTAGGCCATAATGCCCCCCCGAGTCATTTTTGCAATTTTAGCCTATGAGATGGGGGATTATAGCGTGTCTTACAGTATTATGAAATATTCTATTTTTTCCTTTTTCATTTTTATTAATATTATCAGTGTTAATATCATTGCATAATTTATTATCATTTTCATTATATTTTTTTCTTCTTTATTAGAAGAAGGATTTGTATCATAGTTTTTAAATATCCTATAATTATTATACATTTTATATCTTTTATTTTTTGGAAGAATATCATTTATATCACTATCTTTATAATATTTTATAGTTTTTAATAAATGACTGGTAGTTTTGTGCTTTCTTGAATTAATAATTTTATCATTATTTATTTTTTTGACAACCTCATTATCGGCTTTTTTCTTTGATATATTTTCTTCTGTTTCTTTTTCTTCTTCAAATATAGAATATAAATCAGATCCTAACAAAGATTTTAGTTTTCCTATGACAATGGGATCTTCTAAAATTTGTTTACAATTAGGCCTTTTCTCAGGGTCAATTTGAAGTAATTTTTTTATAATTAAATCTAATTCTTTTGAATAAACAGAAGGTAATGGTTGATATTTACATTTTGAAATATTATTATATACTTCTTTGAAATTATTGCCTTGAAAAGGCATTTTTAATGCTGCTATTTGATATAGTATGCATCCTAAACTCCATATATAGCTCTTTAATCCATATGGTTTCCCACTCCAAACCTCAGGGGAGGCAAAGTAAGGGGTGCCAGTTTGGGTCTTTAATAATCCAGAATTTGCAACTTTTGACACATTTAAGTCCCCCAATTTACATATGCCATTTTTCATTAAAAAAATATTTGCGCTTTTTAAATCTCTATGAATAATATTTCTATCATGTAATTCTTTTATTCCATTTACCATTTGAATAAAAATGGACCATATTGTTTTTTCATTAAATTATTTTCCAGCATTTTTATGGGCTATAATTTTGCTTTGCAAATCCCCTGCATCTGCATATTCCAAAATTAGATTTAAAGTATTTGTAGATTCTTCATAAAATGACTCTTTATATGAAATTATATTTCTATGATTTACAGATGCCAAAAGGCGGATTTCATTTAAACTATTATCCTTCTCATTTGGCAACATTTTTGATAGTTCTACTCTTTTTAAAGCATATACCCTAAATCTTGAAATAAAAGAACCATAGAATGAAATAACAATTAGATATTTAAAACAATAAGAAAGCTAATATAGTTTTGATAATAAAAAATTTTATAGGTTGCTACTTCCTTGGAGTTATATTTGTTTATGTACGATATTGTGTCATCTTGTTTTTTTTTTACTAAATATACTGTGCTAAATGCTCCTGTACCTATTTGTTTAATTATTTCAAAATCATTAAGAGACATTTTTTCAAATTTTAAAAATTTATTTTTTTAATTTTATTTTTTTATTTACCTAAAATCGGGAAATTAGGCTTCCCTAAAAATTAACTAAATTATACCATTATGATTTTTTTGATGTATATTTTGGGCTTCGAATCAATAAAAATGTAATTTTTTGTCTATTAGGAAAATGCTACCTTCGCTGCTTTTTTAGGCCTTTTCTATCATATGGGGAAGGTCATCATTTCCTGATTTATGGTATTATAATAAGCACATTTATTATTATTATTTTTTAAAAATTTTATAAAAAATAAAAAAAAATTTTATGAGTAAAAATTAATTAGAATAAAAATCATAAATTAAAACTTATTTTTCAAAAATTATTAATTTAAATTCTAAAATAAATAATAAATGGATATAAAATCACAAATATATTCATATTATCTAGATATATTAAATGAAATAGCTAATTATTCCTCTGAGAAAATGTACGACTTTAAAAATATCAGTTTTGAAAATCTGAATATATCTGAACTATTAGGTAAAATAAAAGAAGCAATATCAGAACTAATAAACCTCAAAGTGGCTAATAGTGAAAATAGTAAGGGTTATTCCCAGCTAGAAAACTACATAAAAAAACTTGAATATGACATAAGAATATATTATAAGAAATATTTTGAATTCAAAATCCAAAATAATGCACTTGAAGACAAAATAAAAATATATCGAATAATACATGAAGAATTTGAAAATTTAAAAGAAAAAGTGAAATATGACGGAGGCAAATTTTTGAATAATGAAAGAAAAGATAATGAAATAATAATCTTAAGACAAGAGAATAATATACTAAAAAAAGAAGTGGATAAATTGGAAAATCTTAGCAAATTGAATGAAACTTTGAAAAATAATTATTTAACTAAAATAAAAAATTTGCAAAATGAAATAGATAAATTACTTTTTTTTAAATTCAATTATTTTTTTATTTTTTATGAAAATGTATAATTTTGCAAAAATTAAATAAAATATTAGAAATAAAATATAATTCAAGCAGTAATAATATAAGGAATTTCAATACTTCAAATGCTTCTAATATTAATATAAACATAAATAATAATGAAAATATATTATCAAAATGCATTTATAAATATGACTTAAACAATCCAAATAATAATAATAATAATGAAACACATAAAAACAGTTATAATTATTTAAGTAATATTAAAAACTTATTCAAAAAAACTAATAAAAGTCCAGCTAATTATAATTTACAATAAATTATAATTTAATCCTATTGTTATATATATTTTTTATTTATATTATTATTATACAATAAAATTAATAATTATGTCTTCCCCTATTTTCAATTTAAATTATAAAATGATATTTTATTTTTATGGATAAAGGATTTTACTTTTTCTTTAAATATTCTTCTCTATTAAATTATGCATTATTTTTTAAAATAAATTACCGTAAAAGTTGATATTATTGCACCCCCTTTTTTTGAACTCGATTTCCAGTTTACAAAATTACTTAATTATTGCGCCCCCCATTTTAGAGAATTCTAGATATAATAATTTAAAGAAAAAATAGGTATTTTTTAAACTTCAAAGAAAATGTTCACTTTTTTCAAAGTCGATATTATTGCACCCCCCATTTTTGGTCGAGGGGTGCAATAATATCGACTTTTACGGTAGTTCCATAATTGTGCACCCAAAGAAATATTTTCCTCTCTTTGAAGTCATTAGGTATGATTACAGGTTTTATGGTCTTTAATTATGAGAGGTAATTTTTTTAAGTTTACACTAATTAAAAATATTTATATGAATAGTAATAATTTTAGGAACAATATAAATAGTAGTACTATTAATACTATAAATAATAATATTTTTACTTCTAATTACAATAGAATAATAAATAATGTATCATCAAAAAATAAAAATAAGCATTCATTCAAACAAAATTATAGTACTATTAAAAACAAAATTAAAAATAATTCAATTTCAATGAAAATTGACAAAGATGAAGATAAGTCTGTTTCCTTAAATAAATATATAAAAAACAATGATAGTAAGTTCACTTATAAATCAGATAGAAAAATGAAAAAATCTTTTAGCAAAATAGCTAGTTTTAAATCGAATGAAAATGCCCCAATGTCTTGCCAGAATAAAAGTTCTTCAAAAATAAGAAAATTTTTGAACAAAAAAATAGGATCTAATAACAATGAATTTAGAATGAAAAAAAATAATATTTAATTTCCTAAGATAATCCTGATCAAAGTCTTTAAAAAAAAATATATGAAATTAAATGATAATTCAGCTTTGAATATTAAAGTTAATTCAAAGTAAAAAATGTGTTAAATAAGTAAAGTTTATTTATTTATTGTTATTAATAATTCTTTTTTTTATTATTATTAATAAATATAAATACATAGTTATTAATTTAATATATATTTTTTACTTATTTAAAATAATAAAATAAATTAAATTAAATTTTTTTCAATAAAAAAATTTCAATATAAGCCTTTTTACTTTATTGATAAAGAATAGATAAAATTATTATTATGTTTATAAAAAGTATATATGGCATTATGAATTTAAAAACTATTAATTTTTTTAGTTAAATATATATAAATGATTAATTAAGATTAATTTTAAAATTAAATATTATTTTAGATTACAGTAATTCACTATGTAAAAACTGAATTTTTCAATTTTTGAGCTCGACAGATTTTGAAATTTTCAGGAATAATTCCATTTTCTCAAATTTTGTATAGAAAACATATTTTTATTCAAATTATTTAGTGAATAACTATATATAGATTTTATTGAGGAAAAGCCTATTAAAAAATAGTTTTAATGTGATCTTAATATAAATAATATTTATTTTATTAAATATAAAAAAGTTGTCAAAGAAAATTTACTATTATTTAAAACATTTTTTATTACCATATTAGAATTAATTTAGCGACCCCCTAGTTTTCAAAGGAGTGTATATTAAAATCCATCAATTTTTTAGGTATTTTAAATAAAAATTTCACTAAAAGAGAGTCTTGGATAGGGTACTTTAAATTCAGTGGCGAGCTAAAATTTGTCAAATATGGTAATAAAATATAATTTTCTCAATATTAATATAAGTAAATAAAATAGCAAAATTCCTTTCTATTATATATAAAAGTATAAAATTCTTCCTTAAATGGAAAAAATAATCAGAAATAATATAATATAAAATATTATTCATATAATAAATTACATAATTTCAAAATAAATATTTTATGCCCACAAAACCTTTAGATCAAGATGCCTTTACATAAATAATAAGAATTTAAAGGATTAATAAATAATTTAAATTTCAATAAAATGGAAACTGCAAGTCTACTAAATCAAAATATGAATATTTATAACTTTGACTATAGTAATGGATTCCAAAAATCCCAATTATGCAATTCATTTTTAGGTACTGCCTCTGATACTTTTACTTCAAGACGTACTCCAATAAGAAATTGTAGTCCAGAACCTTGCTATAATCCCTGTATTACAAGCCCCTGTAGAACTAGCAGGGTTTACTCATATATTTACAGCCCGGATCCATGTGATAAATGTTTTTATCGCCATTATATGCTATGTAATGATGATGATATAAAAGCAAAACCAAATCCTATGTACAGAGATAAAATTCAATATAATAATATATATGCTTCATGTAAAATGTGCCATAATATTCCATGCTGCTGCACTATATGTCATGAATACCCATGTAAATGTTGTCAAGTATGTCATTCAATTCAATGTAAATGCTGCAAAAGATGTAATTGTTTTCCTTGCAAATGCTGCCCAAGATGTCACTGCCCACAATGCATATGCTGTCCCAATTGCAAATGCTATCCATGTAAATGCTGTCCTGAATGTCATTTATCAATAGAGAAATGTAGATGTTGTAAACTTTGTCATAAATATCCTTGTATCTGTTGCCAAAGATGTCATTTTCCTAATTGTAGATGTTGTAGAAATTGTAATAATTATCCATGTATATGTTGCAAAAGGTGTCATTTCCCCAATTGCAGATGTTGCCCAAATTGTTGTAATTACCCATGTATATGCTGCAAAAAATGTCATTTTCCTGATTGTAGATGCTGCCAAAATTGTTGTCATTATCCTTGTAAATGTTGTCAGAAATGCCATTTTCCTGATTGTAGATGCTGTCATAATTGCAATTGCTATCTTTGTATCTGTTGTAGGATATGTCATATGGTTAAATGCATGTGTTGTCAAAATTGTAAACATTACCCCTGCAATTGTTGCACTGGATGTCATATGCCAAATTGTCAATGCTGCAATAAATGTGGATGCTTCCCATGTAAATGTGATCCAGGATGTAAATGTGGTCTTCAATGTGGATGTTCTCCATGTAAAACTGATCCAAGATGCAAATGCTGTCCACCATGTGATGATTCAAAGTGCCCAAAATGCCCAGAATGTAAAAGTAATCCTTGCATATGCTGCCCCTATTGCCATTTTAATCCATGTTGTCCTAATACTAAAAAAGAATGTGTTGCTTCAAGTTTAAATGCTTTAAATCTTATGAATTGCCCACTTCATAACGATTATACTATGAAGCATAATCCAGGATGTCCTTTTGCACCAAAATGTCCACATGAAAATGGGCCTAAATGTGCACATTCTAAAAAGAATAAAAATAATAATAATAATAATAATAATAATTCCTCAAATAATAATATTCCTCCTAATAATAGCCAAAATAACAATTTAGGTCCACATAGTCATATGCCAAATCACCAAAATTTTCCAAATATCTTAAAGGACAGATTATTCTTCCATATAATATTATTAAATAATAGAAAATAAATGAATAATATAACAGCTAGTATTTGCTCATCATATATTTTATATAATTAAAAAAGATTTTTCTTAACTTTTTAAAATGATTTATTTCTTCTTATTATTGGAAAGGAATTTATAGTAATAATGGACCATATAATAATAATAATATTCAAAATAATAATAATAATAATTATAGCAATGATGGCTCAAATAATAGTAGTCCTAGTAAAATAACATATGTTTATGATGAATAAAATAATAATATACCCTTTAGTGGACAAAGTAATAATAATAATCAAAATAATAATATCCCATATGGTAATAATGGCCCAACTTTTGGTCCTAATAATAATAATATTATATTTAACTTGTTATTATAAGCATACTTTCAAAAATTTTTTATTCATAAATTCAATTTAAAATTTTTATATCATTATATTAAAGTTATTTGAATCTTTGCAAAATATAGTAATGGCCCTTATAATAATTTTAACAATCAAAATAATAATAATAATTATCCTAATAATAATGGACCTTATTATCAAAATAATAATAATAATTCTAATGACCCAAATCAAAATAATGGAAATAATAATGAAGAAGAGTGTCCTATGTCACCTGTTAGTAGTGCTTATCCCCCCCACTGACGAGGAAGGGCAAAAAGGTAATTGGGTATTTTGCCCAAAATGCAATGTATATCATAGATGCCCCCATCCTGGTTGTGAGCATAATGAACAAAAAAGAACAACAACTCATAAATGTATACATGAAGACGAAAATAATCAAAATGATCCTAATAATAATAACAATATAAATTTCCCTCAAGGCTCAATGAATAATAGTGGAATGGGTAAAAGTGGCAATAACACAGGTCGTAAAAGTAAAAGGACCGGTGTATTCGCCTCATGTCCTTACCAAGAAGAATTAGGTCAATTTTTAGACTTTTTAGGTTTTTTGATGGAAGTAGAAAGTAGAATAGAAGATATGAAAATTGATTTAGCTCATAGGGAAGATTTTAACTTTGAAGATATTTTCAGAATGTTCGAAGTTGATGGAAAAGGATATATTGAGCCTGATGACTTAAAAGAAGGATTAAAATTACTAGGTCTAAACCCATCAAATAACGACATAAAATTATTAATGAAAAGATTTGATCTTAATCAGCAAGGATTACTCTCTTATACAGACTTTTTCGATATGGTTGTTACTTTTGAAAAAAGACTTAGAAACACAGTTCAGGTGAGACCCCCTAACTCCTGTTGCTCATGCAAAAGTCCTGATATATTTGAATGTGACACTCTTATTGGCATTAAAAATTTATTTAAGTTTATTATACATTGCGAAACTGAAATTAATAATAGAAGAAAAAATTTCGATTCACTTAGGTCTAAATATGCTGATGTTGTTCAGTTTTTGGATTCCTCCAGAAGAGGTATCATTAACAGAAGTGATTTAAAATTATATTTAACCCAATTTAATAAGTTCACAAATTCAAAAGAATGCGATTTGTTGTTTATTAGGCTAGATAAGACAAGAAGTGGAGAAGTAGGAATTGATGAAATTGAAAATGAACTTATGTTTATAAGATAAAATAAATATTTTCGAATTTTTTGATTTATTATAAAAGTCATAAAAAACTTTAGCTTTAATGATAATTAAAAATTTTATTTTGAATTAAATTTCAAATTTAGAGAAATTAATTAATGTCTGGTACTGTAATTTTTTATTTTAATAAATAAAACTTATTTTTTTTTGCCGAATAAATTTATATAAAATTTATTAATTTAATTTATTTGTTTATTTATTTATATAAATTAGTTTTATATATTTATTAAAAATAAAATATAATGGGGATTGGGGATTGGGGATTGGGGATTGGGGATTGGGGATTGGGGATTGGG
>JAJJLC010004362.1:0-13189 GCA_023806825.1 Ophryoscolex caudatus
TTATTTAAGATAATAATTTGATTAAGAAGATAAGTGTATATTACAATTAAATTATATAATATAATATTATATAAAAATAAATAAATTTCAAAAAGAACAATCCTATTATTCTAATAAAATAATATATATTCACATATTTATTAAAAATAATTTACATATCAATTTAATAAATATTTAATTTCGATAATTTATATATTAGTATTTATTTTAGATATGGAATCCTAAAGTAAAAAAATATTTTCTAATTGTTTTATAAATAAAGGATTCGCCATATTTAATTGATTTAAAGCATTAATAAAACATATTAAAGAAAAATTACTAGCATTATTAATTAAATAACTTGAGTTATTAATATTATTTTTCATTAAATTAATAGTTAAAATTCTAATATCTTAACAATTAATTAATCACTCCTCGTATTAATCTCCAAAAAAATTCTTCTATAAATTTTTTATTTTTCTATTCTAATTTATCAAGCAAATCCCTAAAAAATTTTTTTAAATAATTTTTATTCTAAATCAAAAGAACAAACTAATTATAAAACTAATAATAATAGTAATAAAAAAATATTTAAAAATTTCTAAATATATTTCTAAAAAATCAAGTGGCATAGAAAATAGAGTTTTAAATTTTAATACTTTTAATATTTTTAATTCCATTTTTGTTAAATCTTTATTTGTAAAAATTTGCTCATAAGGTGTGTTCAATACTTTTTCGTTTAAAAAAGAAATATAATTGCAATTTATTTCTTCTAATTTAGTAGATAAAGAAAGACATCCTATTGTAATTAGATTCAATTTTTCTTGTGTCATATCTTCTATATCCTTTTTTGATATTTTTGACATATATTGATCAAAAAGAGATACACTTCTAAATAAAGTCTCATTTGTAAAATTTAAAGTATTACATAAGAAGGATAGCCAATTGATCATATTTGTCCTTGTTTCTTCAATTGAAACAAGATAACTTTTTAGAACAAATGGGGAAGCTTCATCTTCTTTTAAATTTAAATATTTTTCTTTAATAGAAGATAAACTCTCATTGTCTAAATTTTTATAAAAAAAATTCGTTGACATTTTTGTCTTTTATTTTACCTTTTATCAAACTTTTAGAGAAATGAACTATATTCTTTAATATTTTAATTAAATAAAATTCTTTGAATTTATCTTTGTAGCATAAAGAATTAATTCAAATTTATCTATATAAAAAATAATTAATTTAAAAATAATTAAATTATTAATCTATTAATTTAATTTGATATTAATTTTTTATAAGATTTAATTTAGAAGAATTAATTCAATAAAATTTTTATTTTTTAATATAGATTTAATATAATATAAGTCTATTTAAACTAAATCATATTTTCATAATTTTAAAATTAATTTTTAACTTATTTATATATTTGATTTAAAATAAATATTAATATATATGAAATTTATTATAATTATATAAATATAGTTAAATTTTTTAAAAATATTGTATGTGATGGAATTGTACCCTTATTTCAATACTAATTACAGAAATAAGGGGATACAAATCAATCACATACATAAAATTTATAAACATAAAGGAAAAATTTAGAAATGATATATATTTATTAAATTTTATTTACCAGAAAGTAATAAACTTTACAATTAATTAAAATTTTAATTTTGTTATTTATTATTATTTAATATTAGTAATTAGATACATAATATATTAAATATAACTAATACCTATAATTTCTTTTTGGGGGGGCACAAATATTCCAGCAGTGGTTTTTGAGAGTTTTCATTAACTTGGGAAGGGAAGAAATCCATCACATAAGGTAATTAAATTTAAAATGGTATATATGCAATAAACTATTAATTTTTTTGCTCCTTCAATATTTTCCAGTTATTTATACTTTATAATCAAGGGAATAATAATTCAAAACTTTATTAAAAATAAATTTAATAATTTTTTATATATAAAAAAGTTTATGAAAAATTCATTTTATTAAATAAAAAATAAATTTATTAATTCATAAAATACTAAATTATTAAATTATATACATTATTCCTAGAAATAATTACCTCCTCCTAGGAAAGAAAATTGAAACTTTTTTTAATAGGGAGGGATTATGAGGAGATAGAAATTAATACATAATTTATTTAGATAAATAACTAAATTATTTTCTAATCAAAAAATATTACATATATTAAAAAATTATTTAACCAACTATAAAACTTAATAATATCAAAGAATTAAATTTTAAGTAAAATTATTTTATTTTAAAAAAAATAATATTTAATATTTAATTAATTATAAAATATAAAAATAAATCTTCAAACTTTTTAAGCCATTTAGCCTAATTTTTGAAAATTTTCAAGTGGGAGAGGATTATTTTTAGGAATAAGATATTTATGTTATATTTTTATATTAAGTCTACAAGAAATTTAAAATTTTATTAAAGTTTAATATTAATAATAATAAAAATTAACTTATAGATTAATGAAAGCATAAAAATTAATAATAATATACTTTAAAATATACTCATTAATTTAACGAATGTAATAAATTAAAAAAAATAAAATATTATATTTAACTTTATTCTCATATATACATTTTACTAAAAGCTTGACTAATTTCTTAAATACCGAAAAACCCTTTTTAACTCCCCTTTAATAATTCCCCCTCCTCCAAATTTAACAATTTTTGAAAAATGACATTGGAACTATTAATTCCCCCCTCAAAATTTTAAGACAAGAAATTTTTTATTTCTGAATTAACAATTCCCCCCCATAAAATTGGTCCAAATTTCGTTTATGGGGGGGAATTAAAAAGGGTTTACGGTAATTTAAATTTAATTTGTAAATTTAAGAAGATTTGAATTATTTCTTTCTATTTATAATAATTTTTTTAAGAATACATTTTATTTGATGAAAAAATGAAATAATTTTTTAACCCCTTGTGTTCTATGAAATAATTCCCTAACATAATTAGGATCAAATTATATTTGTAAAATTTGGAGCTTATCAGGTTAATAAAATATAATCCAGCAAAATACTATTAATATAATAGTAATTTCATTTTTCAAATAACTTTAAAAAAATAATATACTTTATTTAACAGATTAGAGCTATCACAAAAATTTTCAAAAATCAAATTCAAAATAGAGGTATTTGGTTTATTTTATTAGAAGTGACTGAAATTAGATGAATCTCAAAAAATTTTGAATTTAAAAATAAGAATGTTTGTTCTATTTATGGATTATTTTTAATTCTATAAATACTGTATTTAATTATAATTATTTTTATTTAAATTTATTAAATTTAATATTAATTTTTTTAAATAAGAAAACATTAAAAGTATAATATTATTTTATAAATTAATTTAATTATTTTTAAATATTTATTTAATTCATAATATTTTTTAATACTTTTTGAATACCATTTTCAGTCCTATGAGTCAAATTTAACATTTTTTTATGAGTTGTTTTATAACTATAAATATTATTATGTTTATGCCTATACATATTTTTGTCATTTAAGCAATTTATATTATTACTACTATTACTATTATTTTTATTATAATTATCATTTTTACTAAAAGTATAATTGTTTTTAATTACATTTGGTAATTTTTGATTATTTTGTTTAAAATTACCAGTTATATCAATTTTTAGATTGCTATTCATATATAAATTTGTAATGCAGTGATTTTTCTTATTTTTGTAATTTATTAAATTAATCTTGTTTATCTTGTGATTATTCCCATAATTTAAATTCATATTATTTCTATAATATTCCTCAATTTTAACTCTATTAAATTTAGTATAATTTTTATCTTGACTATTTTGGCTATATATTGATTGGAGATTAAAATATCCTGAATTTTTTTGCTCATCTATCTTATTAATATTATTAAAAAAAGATGATTTGCTATCTTTTTTTTCTTTATAATTACAATAATTATATAAAATATTATCTTTATTATTAAAAGATAATTCCTTACTGATATTATTATTTGTATTATTATTAGTATTACAAGTTTTATTGCTTATATCATTTAATTTATAATTTAATAATAAAGAAGAACATATTTTTTCATTTTTCATCCTTTTTATTAAATAATTAGAATGAATTTTGGTATTGGTGCTTGATTTTTGAAGACCTTGTTGAGATTTTGATTTTTTATTATCTTTTTCTTTTTTAATATCCTTTGATTTGTTTAAAAAAGGTAATATAATAATTTTTCCATTTCCAGCATCAAAATTTATAACTGTGTCTCTTATTGTAAAGAATGATTTTTTTTTTGTTAATGCTATTAACTTATTTTTTTTGGAAATTGAATTTTTTATTTTTTTTATATTTATATCCTTGCTATTATTTTTATGATAATTTACATTATTTTTTCTTTTATTTTTAGATTTTTGATTAAATATATTTAAATCATTTGAACTAAGATAATCATTAAGGTTTGATAATGTATTATTTATTCTATACATTTTTTTTGGTCTATCATTTTCCACTTTATTATTTACTTTATTTTCATTTAATATATTTTTATTTATAACATTCTTATTATTAATATATTTTTTAGATAATTGACTAAAATTATTCAAATTATTATTACCATTTTGATCAAGCTCCTGAAAAGGTAAATTATAGTCTTTTATAGTATTTATCTTTTTTCTATTTATTTGATTCATACTTTTATAATTTTTTATTATATTGCAAACTTTATGACTATTATTATTCTCTTTTTTCAATTTATTTTCAATATTCATATTAATATTATTACTATTTACACTTTTGATAAAATTATCTTTATTTAATGAATCATCCTTTAATAAATAATAATTATTATTTTTATTTGAATTTTTTTTTGATTTATTTTCTATATTATTATTAACCTGTTAAGCTCCAGATTTTTCAAATATATTTTATTCCTGTATATATTTGGGAACTATTGTATAGTTCATAAGGAGTTAATAAATTCAATTATAGATGATGGACTTAATTTATATATAATAAAGAAAAAGTGTTTATAAGGTTAAAATTACTTTCAATTATTAAACAATTTTTTCTTGGTATATTATTTTTACATTCCTCCTTATTAATATATATCCCATTATAAACTCAAATTAATGATAAAATTATTTTTAATAGATATTTATTTAAAATTATTTTATTAATTACCATTTTTTATGGATAGTAACCTCCCTAATTTTTTTGGTCCAAAAAATAAAGTTCCTTAAAATATAGGCCTCCTTCAAAAAAATAAGTAAAGAAAATATATTATATTACAAAATTTAGTTATATTATAAATAAAAATTTTTGAAATTTAAAAATAAAAATCTTTGAAATATAGGAGCCCAGTTAGATTTTTAGGTCTTTCTCCCTATTTTAGGGAACCTATATCCAAAGGAATATGGTAATTAATTCCAAATTATAAATATTTATCAATTTAATCTTATTAACTTTTTATATTATTAAATAGGAAATAATTTTTTAAATGAGCTAATTTTCAAATATAATTAATAAATATTATAAAAAACTAAAAATAAATAAAATTAACATAAATATATTATTGATGACTTTATTATATTTATTATACATTTTTTTAAAATTTATTTTTTTAAAAATTATTAACTCCTTATTCTCCATACAATAGTTCCTGGGTATATGAAGAATGAAAATAATTTTGGAAAATTTGGATTTTAACATGTTAAAAAAATAAAACAAAAATTATCCCATTATCTTATTTTCATATAAAAGAAATCTTTTCTTTTGATTTGACCCATCTTTTAACTACTTTAAGTGGATAATATAAAGATTTAACAATTTATTTTATTCTTTTATTTATAAATTTAACATCTTCTCCCTTTAATAGAGTTAAAAATTTATTGGATATAATAGATTTATTTATTATGTATATAAAATACCAAATAATCCATAAGTATAATTAAAAGATGGTGTGATTTTCAATTAATTGACTCTTTGTCTTATTATGAAATATATTTGATAGAAAACTATAAATTAAAATGTGATAAAAAATATATTAGTTAATAATATTTTTAGCATTGTTTAAATTGAATTACCATTTTAATGATAAAATTTTGAATTTAAGTAAATTTGAAATTTATTAACCTGTTAAGCCTCAGATTTTTCAAATATATTTTATTCCTCTATATATTCCGGAACTATTATATAGAACATAAGGAATTAATTTATATAAATTTTATTAATTTATACTTCTCAGGATATGATTATTAATTAATAAATGAAATTAATCAAAAAGCATAAATTTAGAAATTTTTTTAATTAAATTATTTAAGACCAAATCTAAATATAAATATTATTATTTTAATTATTATTTATATTATTGATACAATCAAAATAAAAATTATTCTATATTTTATTATATTATTTTGGAAAATATAATATTTGATTTTGGTTTAATTATAAAATTTTTTAAATTATCACTTTTTTTGATATAACTTTTTTCATTACCTTCTTCATTTATATCAGTATTCAAATACTCTATATTAATTATATTTATATCAAAATTTTTTGTTAATTTAGAAACTTTTTCTCTAGCCTTAGAATGAGCTTTTTCAGTATAATTTTCTAAATATGACATATAATACATATTATTACTCCTATTTTTTGAATTATCTTTATTATTTATTCTTGGATTATTTTTAAAAGATGAAATAATATTAGTTAAATTAATTGAATGTTTTTTTTCATTATTAATATTTAATTTAATATTTTTATTTTTATTAATTTTTTTTTGGTTAAATAAAATAGATAATATATTCTTTCTTAATATTTTATTAATATTTTTTTCTTTAGATTTATTTTCAACTTTTTTTTCTTTCAAATTACTATTATTTTTAATTTTTTTTTTATTATTTTTTTTATCTTTATTTTTATTAAATCTCATTCCATTATCAGTATGTAAATTTATTTTATAATTATTTATTTTATCATTATATTTTTCATTATTTGTATATTCTATCACATCTGTTTCTAAAGGTATATAACAAAAATCTTTTTGACTATTTTCATTATCATTGTCATCTATACTATAATTTACTTTTTGATATTCATCAAATTTATTTTTTATATTTCCCTTATTTTTATTATTATTATCATTTTTTTCATTTTCTTTCTTTGTAATACTTTTTTGAAAAAAAGATCTCTCTGTTAAAGTAGTTAAAACTTTTGACTTATTAAAAATACCTAATTCAGATTCGTACTTTTTTTTACCTTTTAAATAAAAAGGATGTGACTTTATTTGTTTTATATTTATTCTTTTATTAGGATCTTTAATTAATAATTTAGTAATAATATCTTTTGACATATCAGATAAAAAAAATGGATATTTTACTTCACATTCTACTATTTTTTTAAAAATGATTTTATCATCATTTTTATCATCAAAAGGTAGATATCCACATAACATTGCAAATAAAACAATACCACTAGACCATATATCAACTTTGAATCCATCATAGGAATGACCTGATACCATCTCAGGTGAGGAATAACAAGGTGAACCACATGGAGTTTGTAAAAATTTATGTGAATTTTCTCTATAATAGTTACTAAGCCCAAAATCAATTATTTTTAATATATAATTATTTGTTAATAATAAATTTTCTGGTTTTATATCACGATGAGAAATTCCAATAGAATGAATATATTCTAATCCATTTATTAATTGATAAAAAAAGTATGATGCCTCACTTTCATTAAGACGATTTTTACTAACAATATAATTAAATAATTCTCCTTTACTGCAATACTCCATGACTATATAATAATTATCAATATTTTCGAATATTTCATAAACTGAAATTATATTTATATGATTTAATTTTTGTAATAAATCTATTTCTCTCTTAAGATGAATTAGGTCATTTTTTTCTATTAATTTTCTTTTGTCAATTATTTTTATTGCAACTTTTTCACCAGTTTTAATAAATATGCCTAATTTCACTTTACCGAAAGTTCCTTCTCCTAAATTATTTTTTATTAAATATCCGCCAATTTGATAACTATCATTATTATATTTTAATTTATTTTCAAAGGTTTTTGGTCTTTTTCTTATATTTTTAATTATTTCCCTTTCTTTTTCTAAAAGGGCATTAAAAGAAATACATAAACCATTCTTTTCTTCATTTTCATTTAATGTTTGATTAGAATTATATTTTTTTTTGTTTTTTATTATTTCAAACATTTTTATTTTTCTTTTTAAATTTTATATTTTTGATTAAATTTAAAAATAATTTAATAATTAAAATTATATAAATATTTATAAATTAAAAAATTATTTTTAAATATTAATTATTTAAAAATTTAAAAATTATGGATGATATGAATTTATCAGATAAACTTGATCAAATAACTTCTATATCTCTTTTAGAAGATTTGCAAAGTCAAGAAACTAAAGTAAAAATAAATGCTATACATAATTTAAGAGGTATATCTTTAGCTTTAGGTTGTGAAGGTACAAAAAAAGAATTATTGCCTTATTTAAAAAATTGTGTAAATAATGAAGAAGAAGATGAGGTTTTAATAGAATTGGCAAAAGTTTTATCTAATTTTATAGATTGCATAGGAGGTAAACAATATATAAAAGATTTATTAGGCTTATTTGAAGTTATTTTATCAATTGATGAGCCTACAATAAGAAAAGAGGCAATTAATAGCTTAAAGGAAACATTAAAACAAATTGGAAGTATAAAAGATATAGAAAAAGATTTGATGGAAATAATTAATAAATTTTATATAGTAGATGATATAAATCAAAAATTGAGTGCATTAAATTTAATAATTTTAGTATACAAAGATTTAAATGAAAATAATAAAAAATTAGTCTTAGAATATTTGGATAATTTTGCAATTAATGATAATATAACAATTAAAAAAGAATTATTAAGTGAAATAACAAAAATTAGTCTATTTTTATCTATTGATTATATTAAAAAATTTATTAATACAATGTTAAAAGACAAAAATGACACTGTTAAAATGGACTTATTAAATATAATAATAAGTATAAAAGATCATAATCATTTATCATCAATGATGGATTTTATATATGATTTAATTCCAAAATTATCAGAAGATCAAAATTGGAGAGTAAGATTAACAGTAATTAATAACTTAACTGAAATATTAAAATTTCCAAATATTAGCTATCAATTTAAACAAATATCTATAAATATTTTTATAAAATTATTAGAAGATAATGAAGCAGAAATAAGAAATGCTTGTTGTTTAAAATTAGAGGAAATTACAAAATTGTTAAAAAAGGAAATTAATTTTGATAAAATTTTGCAAAGTTTAAGAAAAATAGAAAAAGACCCAAAAAATTTTGTGAGAAATAGTCTTTCTGAAAATATATTTAAAATATGCCCATTGATAGAAAAGCAAAAAATAAATGAATATATTTTTCCTATTTTTATAACTTTAATAGGTGATGAAAATTTAGATATAAGAATAAATCTAATAAATAATTTATCTCAATTATCTAATATAGTTGAAACAAATATTATATTAGAAAAAATAATTCCATCAATTGTAGAAATAGCCCAAAATAAATCATGGCGAATAAGAAATAAAATAATAAATATTATACCATTCTTGACTACAACTTTATTTGATCAGCAAATTTTTATGAAAAATATATTACCAATTTGCTTAGATTATTTAACTGATCATGTTTTTGCTATAAGAGAAGCAGGATGTAAATTAATAACTAATATTTATAAAGATGTTAAAAATTCAGAATTAGAAAATAAATTAATTGAAAAATTGAATGAAATGTCAAATTCATCAAATTATTTAATAAGAAATACTTGTGTAATATTTATAAAAAATTTCATCGAGAAAATAAATGACAAAGTATATTTTGATTTTTTTGAAAGAAAATTAATACAAATTGTTTATAGGCTTACTGTGGATAAAATTTCAAATGTTAGAATTACTTGTGCAATAATTTTTAATAAAGTTAAAAATATTACTTTTAAAGATAGAAATAATAATGAAAAAATTAAAAAATGTATAGAAATTCTTAAAAAAGATGAAGATAAAGATGTAATTCAAGTTTTTGAATAAAGATATAAATATGAATATAATAGTAAATTTATAATTTAATTTATGATATGATTTTTCAATTTAAAAAATATATAAAAAATATATTTAAATATATCACAATCATCTTAATTATTCTATATCTCTCTATAGATTTTTAGAATTTTTTTCATTAAATCTAAAATAAATATTAGATTAAAAATAGATAGGATTAAATTTGGGAAAATTGGGAATAGTTAAATAAAATAATACTTTAAATTTAACCTCTTATCTTAAATAAAAATGATTTGAATGATACTTCAACCACTTTTACTTTTTATCTCAATTAAAAGGAGAATTTGGTAATTTTAATAGAATAAATATACAAAGTAAATGAATAGAATAAACAGTTTAAAGAATAAGATGAAAAGTTTTTTATTAAATATTATTTTTATTAATTTATTATTATTCTATATATCTATAAAAAAATAATAAAGAAGTTTTATTGTCCTTTAAAATTTGTAATAATTTAATATACAGTATTCCACTATATCAAAGGCTGGGTAAAATTTTAGTTTATTTTATTTTAAAGAGGACAACCTCAAATTATTTAAATAATTTATATTAAATTTCTTAAAAATTTCTTTTAATATTTTGAAGTCCAAGATAAATATTCTTCCTTAATTATATGGAAAACCCTTTTTATTATTTGTTAATATATTAAAAATGTTATAATAATAGCTTTCCTCCAATATGTGAAAAACACATTTTTTCTTAAAATTGTTTAAACCAATTAATAAAGGATTATAAATCATGGAATATGGCATATTAATTTTAGGAAAGTTGTTTCAATGAAAATATAATATTTGTTTTTTAATTAATATTATTTAATTTTTATCTAATAATAAAATAAAAATTTAGATTCCTTTTAATAATCAACTCTTAATATATTATAAATTATATATAATATATTTTTAATCTTAAATGGGCTTTTTAATTTTTTAGAACAATTTAAAAAATGGCTTGATAGCTTTATTCTTTAAAATAATATTAAATTAAGGTAAATGATTTTTAAATAATAATAAGATATTCTACATTTTTTTTAAATTTATAAAATTAAATTGATAGAGTTTGGTAAATATTCAATTATTTAAATATTATATTTTAAAAATTTATAAAGCATAAATATAAAATAACATAAAATAAAAAATAATTTAAGATTATCTTCTTTTATCTATAGTTATAAATATATTTATTTAAATTTTAAATTATCATTTTTTTTTATTCATAATTGTTGTTAGACCATAATTCAAAAAACATTTTATCTCCTAATAATAATCTTTTATATTTATATAAATAATTAATTATAAGTAAGTTATAAATCAATATATTTTAATTTATATAATGAAAAATATGTATTAATAAAATTTTTCTTTTTTTATATATAATTGGATTAAGATTTATTTGTTTAATATATTTAGGACATATATCAACTTTTATACAATTAATATATAATAATTCAATAATATAATTAATAATTATAAATGATTTTTCAAGGATAAAATATTATTTTTATTTAATTCTAAAAAAATTAATTATTTTCATTTGTTTAATATCAATAATATTTATTGAATTATTTTTTATATCACTTATAATTATATAATTACAATTCCACTTTATTAAACCCTTATTTAAAAAGATTAATAATATAGTTGAATGAAAATTTTTTTATTCTTAAAAATTTCTTTAATAATATAGGATAAAAAGTTAAAGAATAAATACTTTAATTATGATATAATAGTTCCAGTTAAAATTATTTATGTTGTATATTAAAATTTAAAAAATAACTTAAAAAATTTGGAAGCTTAAAATAATAAATATTATTTTTAAAGAATAATAACATCCAAAGAGTTTCCATTATTAATTTTATATTTTGGAAGAAGGATTATTATTTCAAGGAATAATGAATTATCATTTGATTTAGTGTTAATAATATTTTTAATATTTTTATTTATTAAATCAACTACAATTATTTTTCCATAAGAATAATTTGAAACAAATAATAAATCTTTAATAATACATCCATGATTATTTCTTCCTTTAGTTTCTTCATTATTAATTTCATATATATCTTTTTCTTCCAATAAATTGTAAAATCCAATTTTATCATTACATAAATGATATTTTTATATTTAAATATATTTAATAAAAATATATATTTTTAATAAAGATTTATTATATAATTTTATATACATTAAAAAGATAACTCAATAATAAAATCATTATATTCTAAAATATAATAAGTTTTATTATTTTCAGTTCCATATATATTTCTTTTAAATTCTCCTGAAATAAAATCATACTCAACTGAGCACACATTTGTATCATTTGAAGTTAATATAAATATATTTTTTGGATTAAATAAAATTAATCCACAGAATATTTCATAATTATATTTAGTTGTAATTGTTTTTTTTATTATTACTGATTTTTCATTAATTATTTTCCATATTATAACTAAATAATTATTATCAGATGTTATTAAAAAATTTTGATCATTATTTTTATCATAAAAATTTTTTACCATTATAATTGGAGATTTATGCCCTTCTAAAGATAATTTTTTTTCTAAATTTAAATAAGAATTAATTTTGAATATATATAAGGCATTTGAACTAAAGCAAAGATAATTTGGTATTGCAATATAAGTTATTTTATTTATAATAAAAAAGTCAAATTTTTCAATAGATAATACTTCACAAGAAAGATGATTTTGCATACTTAAATTTTTATTAAATTTTAAATTTGGATTATCTAGTAATATATCATTTATTTTTATTTTATTTTGTTTATTTTGAGGATTATCTATTAACTCCTTATGATCTATACAATAGTTCCCTAATATATATAGGATTAAAATATATTTGAAAAGTTTGAGTTTAGCAGGTTAAAATTTCATCATTTTTTAAATTATTAAAAGACATTATTAACCATTTATATATCCTATATATTACTTAAATAGAATATTATGGAACTATTTCTGCTGTAAAGAAGGTTAGAATAAATTTTAATTATATTTTAAAAATAAAAATATATTTTTTATATTTGAAATGGGGATTGGGGATTGGGGATTGGGGATT
>JAJJLC010004363.1:0-13146 GCA_023806825.1 Ophryoscolex caudatus
CCAATAATATTTTATTATATAATACTTATTTACTTATTATACTATTTTATATTAATTAAACTTATAAAATATTTCTTTATTTTTATTTAAGTAATAAAATAATGAAAATTTTTATATTACAATATGAAAATACAAATTTATTTAAATTTTTAAAAGATAATAAAATAATTAAAGAATTTTATGGATTAATATTTCTTTCATCTTAATTTTTATATCAAATCAAAAATCTAAAAGAGGTTATATTTATAATTTTTGCAAATTAATAAAAATTAATAACAAAATAATCAAAGTTTAAAATTATTATTCCAATAAAAATATTAAGGATACATAGTTCTATATCTTCTAAATCTGTTAATTGCTTCTCCAATATTTCGAATAAAATTATATTTTAATCTAATACTATATAATATTGCACATAAAGCTTCTGAACAAATTTCTCCAACAACTAAATCTAAGAACAAAGTAATAAAGAAAGAAATAATCCAAGCACTTCTTTGAACTTTCCAAACTGATGTAAATATTAAAGTAATATATAAATTAGCTAACCAAAATATAATTGAAATAATTATTCCAAAAACAATTTTACAATTCATAATTCTTTTTAATCTTATCCAACCTTTATAAACACCTAATTGCTCTCCACTCATTACCAATCTATATAATCTCATTCTTTCATAAGTATCTGTTCCAAATAAAAAAACAAAGCTCCAAATAATAATATTAGAAACTACTCCAGCAATTAAACTTGCTATTAACATTCCCAAAATATTTGTTATTATTATTCCTTCATCATAAGTTAAATATATAGAGAGAATTAATTGTTGAATATAAAATTGAGTTAATAATACCATTAATTTTTTCCATCTATTATTATATAGAGTTAAATTTAAAAATGGGGAAAATAAAATATGTCTTGTTCTAAGATTATATTTGAAAAATTCAAATGATGTTACATTAAGTCTAGTATATTCCTCTAATGCCTTCTTTCTTTCTTCTTCTTTATTAAGAGCATCTTTAAATATATTTAATTTATATGAATCATTATGAAATTTCTTGAGAGAAATAAAATTTGCTTTTGTTTTATCTTTATCAATAAAATAACTTTTTTTTGAATCTTTACTAAATTTTGAAAATTTACTATTTTTACCATATTCACTTTCATTAAGTCCATATTTAGAATTTAAACTTTGTAATTCAAAATTTTGTTTTGTTGCTTTAAATGTATTTCTTATTGTACTTTTTTCTGATATAACCATTTTTTCTATTTTCTTTTCATCAAAATCTTCATCATCTTCTCCATATCCTTTTTCTTTTTCTTCTTTTCTTATTGTTCCCATTTTTTTTCTATTGTTTTTTGAATAAGTTTTATTTATTTCATTAAAATCAATAGAATCATCATCTTCTTTATAAATATTTCTTTTTTTAATTTTTATTTGAAATTGTTGAGTTTGTGCTTGATCTTCTTCATCAGATATATTTCTTCTTTTTGGAGGATTTTCTTTTATTTCTTTATTTTGTATTTCTTTTTTCATTTCTTTATTTTTTTTTCTTTTAGATGATTTTAGTTCAGTTTTTTTTTCACTTATTTCATCTTCTTCATCTATACTATTTCTAACATTATTATTTTCTATGAATTTTCTTGAAGTAGTAGTATATCTTTTGTTATTATTAATATCTATTTTTTTTATATTTTTATTTCCTGAATCTATTTCATCTTCTTCTATATTTTCATCTACTTCTTCTATATTATAGTCATCAAACATTGTTCTAATTTGATTCATTTTTCTTCTATTTAATTTTGGATCAACATGTGGAATTAATTTCAAGATATTTTCATCATTAAGTCCAGGATCAATTACTTTATATGCAAAATTTGATTTTATTATTTCTTTTTGAAGAAATTCCAATAATTCTAAATTATCAAAATAAGAATAGTCTTTACATTTATAAATTAAACTAATAAAAATGAATATAAATAACAAAATTATAATAATATAAAAAACAGGATTATTTATAAGATTCTTGTAATATAATAAAACTTTAAATTTTGTTATATAGAAAAATCTTCCATCAACAATAAAATTCATTATATTTGGAATAAGCATAGAACTAAATGAACTTAAATGATTTACCTCAAATAACAAAAAGAAAGTATTTGAAATGTTTTTAAATAAAAATGTTGTATATTCATATAAATTATTATTAGTTGGGGTATATACTAAACCAACAATATTATAATACCTATAATATTTTGCAATTCTTTCTTCAACTGTATCATCTGAAACAGAGCCATTATCAAAAATAAATATAGGCATTCTAAAAATTGGGTCATCTTCTAATTTATAATTTTCTGGAATAAATAACCATTTTTGTTGATTTATATAATTTATCCAGTCATATGAATTAAAGGGCATATTTATTTTTATCGGAGAAGCACAATCATTTATTAATATTTCTTTACCATCTAAATCAAAAATTTTTATAGTTACAAAAGGTGAAGTAATATTTGGATAAAAACTTGGATCAAAACTCATTGGATTAACTAAATATTCTATATAATTTAAGTAGAAATTAAAAGTTGGATATTTTTGTTTCAGGCAATTCATGAACAAAATAGTTGGTTTATATGTTATTAAAACTGTTTTGAGACTTTCAAAATATTGTTTATCATCAAAATTTTCATCAATTTTTTTTAGATGATAAATAAAGTGTTGGCAAGTATAGTCATAATCTAAATTATAATTTAAAATTAAGAAAGTTGTATCTTCATCTAACATTTTAAAAAATTGAAATATAGCAGTTTGATAAAGAGAAGAATCTTCATTTGTTAAGGTTTTATTTCTGAATGGAAAACCTTCATTAATTTTTTTAGTCAATTTTATTTGAGTTTCTTTCACATAAAAATAATTAAAATAAAATTCATCTAAATCCAAAACTTTATTTAATGGTTCATCAGTAATATCATTTATATGTTCTTTTAAATAAGATTTAAATTCAATTAAATTAACTTTAAAAAAAGTATCATTTTGGAAAAAATTTTGTGCGGCAAAAAATAGTCTATAAAAGGCTTTAAATACAATATCATTAAAATCTCCTTCATTTAATCTTTCTTTTAATCTTAAATACATTTTTTGATAATTCATTTCCAAATCAGAATAACCATTTTTATCTAAAAAACATTGTTTACCCAAATATGTTGCTGAACATTTGCAAGTTAAAGCAACATCTATAACTTCACAATCTCCATTATCATTACAATATCCATTTACACATTGAGGTTCGACCTTTACTACTTTTTCCCCAGTTAAAGAACTTTCATATGTTGTAAAAAATGAGTTTGGGACTCTATCACTATATGGATTTATTCCTAAACTCATTAAAACCTCTGACCTTGCTAATAATTGTATATCTGTTAAACTTTCAGTAGTAATATAAAAACTTGAAACCAATTGTTTTAATTCATATAATGGAGAATTTTTTTTATTTACAATTGTTATAACATTTGATGCTTCTGAAATTGCCCCCCATTTATCTTTTACCCTGCAATATATTGTTATATTTGAGTATTCTAATTGAAAAAATCTAACTGTAAAATTGCTATATACTTCATTATTTAAAGAAAAATCTTCACTTAATTTTATTTCTAGATTAGTATTTTTTTCAATATAATAAAAATCATATGTTAAATTTTCAGAAGGAGTATTTTCATCTTGAAAATCAATACATCTTATAATAAAAGTAGTAGTATTATACAACCCTAAATAAGGCATAACAGTAACTTTTCCTCCATATGGAGGAGAATTCATTGTTAATGTCCACCAAACAAATACAGGTACTTCTATTCCTTTATTTTCTGCAAAAATTTTAATTCCAAAAACATATTTATGTTCAGTATGAAAAAAACTAGCATTAAGAGGAGTGTTCAATTTAGTTTTATCTCCTATAAAAGGTTCTGAATTTAAAGGAATATCATCATTAAAGCCTAATTCCCTATTTATTTTATTTGTTTCATTAACATCAAATAACCATAAAGTTTCATATTCACTGCTAGTAGGCTGGATTATTTTTGCTTCAATATTTTCAAAAGTATTAACATCTATAGGTATTAATGGGGAAACATTTACTAATTCTGCTCCAGCATCAAAAATAACACATATATTTGGTTTTGTTAAACTTCTTGTTAATCCTGCTGTTTGACAATTTGGTATGCATGTATTTTCTTTAAAATTAAAATATAGTGATCCAGTACATGATGTACAATTATTATAAAATTCATTAGTACACTCATAGCAAGTTACATGACATCTTCTACATTGATTAACCAAAGGATCTTCATAAAGTGTTGGAGGACAATCACTATAACACTCTTCATCAAATTCATCAACCCATTTATTTAAAAACTGATTGTTTTCTTTACATTGAAAACATTGTTTTTCTTTATTACTATATACTTCACATAAAGCATCTAATTCTTCTCCTATAGGAATGCATTTGTTATCTGATGTAGCTTCAAATCCATCAGCACATCTGCAAATATCTGCGATTGAGGGATCATAAACTTTTCCATAGGGACATGCTTCTACATTTTCTAAATAAAAAGTATTTTCATTTCCTTCAGGATAAATAATATTATAGCCTAAATAATCTGGGCTTCTTGTTACAATTGTTTCAGTGGCTGTTAATTCTTCTTTAATAATAGAATTTCCTTCTTCTGTTAAATTCCATAAATTTTTATAATACAATAATAAACCAGGGAAATTTTTCTTAATTTCTTCTTTTGTTATAGAATTCATATCAAAGTATAAACGTTGTGAATCTAGATAGTCTAAATTATATTGTTGCCATAACTTTATTTCTCTTAAGAAAACAAAACCAAAATTGTTATAAAAATCTTCACTCCTATAAATTTTAAAAAATTTTAGAGCTGAATTAGTAGAAGGAGAGTCTATTTCATTAAAATCAAAGAAATAATCCTTTTTTGTTCTTAAATCATATTCAGTGATTGAATTTAAAAAGTATTTTTTGTTTTTTAAATCTGTACCACATTTAACATATCTCCATGCCTTATCTTGAAGTGAATCTGTTTTTATATCTGGATATAAAATAGTTGAAAAATCATTGGAACGCCAAATTGGTTGACAATTTACTTTTAGATTACTATTATCCACAAAAAGTGTTATTTTATTATGAAAATTCCATTCTAAATATAATTCCTTAAAATTTATTACTTCTTGATTATAGGAATAGACATAAACCCAAAATTCAATGGTATATTCTTGTGTTTTAGTTATTGGAGTATTGTAAAATGTATATGGATTAATATTGCTAAAATCTAAATAATAAATATGCTCGCAATAGGTTTGTTTAATATTTTCAGTCCTTCTAAGCCAAAAAATACCATCAGTCATATCACATGTACAATTTTGTTTATTATTTCCAAAGCATAATGTATTACAAGTAGAATCACAATTTTTACATTTCATATCATTTGGAAATATTTCATCATTATTTTCATCATAAGGCTCAAAATATTTTAAATCATTTTTACAATAATAGCTATCTATAAAATTAACTGAAAAATCTGGAGCACAAATCAAAGATATAGAAGATTGTAAATCATCATCCACAACTAGACAATCATTTATTTTTGTTCCTGTTAATGATTTATAATAAAATTGATCTTTTAAATATTGTTCTGATCTTATTCTTCCATATCCACCTTGAATAAATTTTGAATAAATACTAATTTCAGCAAATAAAGCAATTATTTCGAATCCTAATGATAATTCTGTAACTTTTATTCCACTTGGAGGAATTGAATAGCAATCTCTTTTATTAATTTTATCTGAACAAAAAAAAGGAATATCAATTTTATTTACACTTAAAGTAAACATATTTGGATATATATCATTAATTGAATTTGATATATAATTAGCAATTGAAATAGGTATCCAAACTCCAAAATAACTTCTGAATGTATCATCTTCAAAAGCGAACTTTGAATTTTCAAGTAAAACTAAATTATTTGATATCCTATTAAAAGCTAAATAAGTATTTGCATCTATACTAAATATTTTACTATTTTCTGTGATTGTAGGATATTTTATTCCAAAAAATTTCATCCAAAAAACTATTGTAAAACTGGTTAAATCACAGAAATCTTTATTTTCCTTATTTAAAGTTTTAAAATTTATGGTGGCACCTGATGTTCCTGAGGGTGTTTTAAGAAAATATAATTTTCTTGCATCTTTACATTCTTGATATTGTAAAACATATCCAGTTTCGCATTCATAGCATTTAGATATATCATCTGTATCATAACATCTAATACAATGTTCATTACAATTATTTCTTTGATCATTAGGCTCTATTTGTAATTCATTCATACTTTTTACAAATTGTTTTTTATGTAATAATCCCCAATCAAATTTAGATGAATAATTATAAATAATTATATTATCTTTATTATATAAAGTGCAATCATTTGATGATGAACATTTAAAAGAAATATGTTCTGTAAGTTTGGTCATTAAATTTTGCATTACATTATTATCTAAATATTTTATTGTTAATGGATAAAAGAGCACTAAACTTTGAGGATATTCATCATATATATTATTCACAAAAGACTGAATTGTATCTATACTAGATGTTAAAATATTCCAAATACGAATATTATTATAATATGCAGAAGCCCAATTTTTTGCCGTTCCAACACATTCTGGAAAATTCTCAACAGATGGAGTAGCTGAACAAAAAGCAATAAATTGTAATTTTACTAAATCAGCAGGTAGTGTTGATCCAGTATATTCTATTTCAATTTTTTTTGATTTATTAAAATTTATAATAATAGTTATCTTTTTTTTTTTATTTTCTATTTCATCCACAAAAATTAAAATTTTATTCCATTCATATTGATGAATTAAAGGTGTTAATTCTTCTATTTTTTCATAAGCATTATTATATTTAAATCTATAATAATATTTTTGATTTTTTATAAAAATTTCATGAGGCTTTGAGAAAAAATAATGATATTCTTTATTATTAAGAAAATTTGTATATATAACATTATCTATCATAAACCAAAATTCCAGAACATATCCATTAACTACTTCATTTAAAAAATCATTAGTGAATTTTTGATATATATTATAAGGAAAATTAATTCCACTATAAAATAATGCCCCAGGATTAGGCAAATTATTTGTTGGCTCTCTAAAACATTGGTAACCTATTCTATAAAATCCTGAAATACATTTAAAATCATTTTCATAAGTTAAAATTGATGATGCTGAATTAGGACATGTCTCTAAGACAGTTTCTGAAAGGCAATCTGTTCCACAAATCCCTTGAGAAGGAAAAGTTCCAGGAGAACGAAATAATTTTTCATTTTTACAATAATTTAAGCATTCTACTGTATTATCAGTTGAATCAATATTTATATAATTATTTTTTTTACATATTAAAGGAGTATATTCATCCATACAATATAATGCATTTAATGCAGTTAAATCACAATTTTCTATTTCTTCACATAATTGAGTTTCAGGATTAAATTTTTCCTTTGTTAAAGGATTACACAAAGGCAAAAAGACAAAATTTGGAGCTAATTCTTTTGAATGGGGGGGTTTAAAATCTAAGATACCTGTAAAATCTTCTTTGGCCTTATTATCAAGGGAATTAAATTTTTTATAAGAAAAATTTACTTTATCAGATAAACTTAAATCAAATTCAGCCAAATTCATGGCAAATGTTAATGGAGGAAATTCTTCACCTTTAATTCTATATATATCCATATATTTAAAATTAAAGTTATAAGGTAAAAAATCTTTAAATAAATATATACTTCTTATATATAATTTATAATGATTTATATTATCTCTATTTTTAGTAATTTGAATTTTTAATGTAGATAATGTAGAAGGAATATTATTATAAAAAAACCCTAAAGGTACATCATTCTTAAATTCTGTTGTTCCTTCTTTATATAATGTTTCTGCAATTAAGGTTTGTCTATTTTCATTTAAATAAAAATATCTATTATTATAACTTAAAGAACATTGAAACCACATCCAAACTCCACTTAAATCATCTGTATATTCATTTGATACAGAATTTAAAACTTTTTCAGCTATATTACTGGGTGATAAATCTTCATTTTCAATAAAATTTGAATAAGGATCATAATTTTGAGGGAAACAATAAGCCTTAAAAGATGACCCAACATATTGTAATGATATTTGCATATGGTATTGCCATCTTATATTAATAGGTTTGATAATATCCTTATGATTTTCAAATAATATCCAAAAAGCAATTCCATAATTATGACTATAAGCGACATCAATATTATTAAGAATAATATCTTCTTTAAGATTTGAAATGTCAGTAAAATTAATGCACTGTTTTGTTTTCCTATCATAATATTGCCCATTTTCATTGCATAAATAAGGTTCATCTAGAACTTCTTGATAAATTTCTTCTGGAACAATATTTGTCCCTATTTTTTCTGAAGAATAAGATACAATATAATCATATTCATGATGCTTTGTTTCTTTTATTTTTGGAGTAGTTTCATTATGCCAAGTATCCCATTGATGTAATAAAGTTTTATCAAAATAATTATCTTCAATTCTAATTCTAGACAAAAAAGCAGAATATTTAAAAGCATCATTCCATAATCTAATATATCTATAAAATAGAATACCCCAATCTTTCACATTTGTTAAATCTTTTATAATTAATTGAGTATTTTCAGAATCTAATTCAGTAGGTTTTTCATTGTATGTAAACCCCATTTCATATGTTTTAGTCTCTGTTGAAATATAAAATTTGCTATCATCATAATGAACTGCACAATGTAAAAAATTCCAGGTGTTCATTTTAAATTCAGCAAATTTTTTTGTTGACTCCCCATTTATTAAACAGGTAAAAAAATAATCTCCATTTTGATTTAATCCAACTTCAATAGTAGTATGCCCTTTCCATTCTACACTTAATCCTTGAAAAACTTTATTTATATAAGAATAAGCAAAAACCCAGAAATGTAAGGTAAATTGACTACCTCCAGTTTTGACATTGTTTATTATTATATCATTTGCTTTGGCAAAATTAATAAATGTAAATGATTTACAAAAATGATCAGAAATATTTCCTAAAAATAGTTTTTCATCATGATTTACAAAATTGCATGAGCAATTATATTTGCTATCTCCAATACAAATCTTACAATTTGAATTGCATTCAGTAGCTGGCTTTCGGTATGTTTCATTTATGAAAGGATAAAAATAATTAATTCTTGATTCATCAAATATAAGTAGCTGATCATCATAATCTGGTACACATTCATATTTAGGAATTATAATCTCAGAATTAACTTTATCTGTTCCAATAATATTAAATGTCTCAAATAGACAATCTTCTTCTTTTTCCATTGGATAAAAAAAGGAATCATAACCATTATCTCCTTTTGGAAATCTTATATATTTAGTAATGTTATTATTAATATTTTCCTTATTTCCTATATTAACTTCATAAGAATGTGTACCTATTAAATAAGTATTATATACTTTAACTCTTTGAACTAATGCAAAAATATCATCAGAGAAATAAATTGTTCCTATAGATAGATTATCCAAAGGACCAATAATGGGCATCTTTTGATGATTAATTTCAAATCTTACCATAGGTGGAAAAAAATTTTCATATGATTTATCATAAGTAGAAACAGAAATAAAGGTCCATAAACCAAAATGTTTCCTAAAATTATAATAATTTGATACAACTATTTCTGATGATTCTTTAAATGTCACTAAATTTAGACCAAAATATGGGGAATCTATATCTGAGTTATAATTTATTTTTAAATGATCACCTAAATAAATAATATCTATTTTTCCTCCAACTGTAAAGCCATAAATTTTAATAAAAAAATTTACAGTTGCTGCTGAATGACTGATCCCTTTTAGGGGAACCAATTTAAAATTAGCTTTTGAAGGCAAACTCAAAACATAATATCTTTTATTACTTTCAACTTTTCTTATACATTTAATAAATATTCCTCCATTAAATCTACCCAAAAAATATTCTTGTTCACATTCGTAACAATGGTTCCTATCAAAACATTTTAAGCAATTTGTGCCACAATTTATTGGAGAATGAGGACGTTCATTATAATTGTATTGAGGAAAATACCAATTATTAGTTGCTGAATTTGTATTTAAAGCAGATTGTTTATTATTATATTGACTTAAAAAATTATTTGCAATATAATGCCCATATAGAGGATAATATAAAAATATTGAAGATAATAAATATTTATAATCTCCATAATATTCATCATATCTAAATGTTATATGTCTTTGTCCTAAAAGACCATTATATAGTCTCAAATTTTTATAATGTCCACAATACCAATAAATCTCTAGATCTTTGCAAGTTGCTCTTCTACCATTACAAAAATAAATATATCTTAAAGGAAGAATATTTTCTGAAGTGTCTATTTCTATTGCATTTCCAGTTTCTAAGCTAGTTTGAAAATAAATTATAGATTTTCTATTAAATTTCTCCTTTGGATCATAATATACTTCAAAAGTAAAATGATTCCATTCTTCTTTTTTTATGCTATCTTCTTTTAAATAATAATATTTTTGATTTGCCATTGTTTTAACAAAATATTTATTAAAATATGGTTGTATTTTTTCTTTTCCCTCTCTAATAAGTTTTAATAATGATTCTGATGGCCGATAATATTCCATAGTGAATTGATTAGTATAAAACAAATAATTATGACCTTCTCTTGGAAGGCATTTGTTTTCTCCATAATAATTACTATTATGAGAAAGCCAAAATTCAATTATATAAGACTTTAGATTATAATCAATTACATCCATAACAATATTAGCAGGGCCATGCTCACGATGATATAAAAAAACCCTAGTTTTTTCTTCTTCACCATATTTATCACAATGATGAAATATTTCATAATATCCAGATTTACATTGAAATTGTTCTTGAAGATGTAATAAATCATAATTATTAGATAAACAAATTGGAGTATTTTCACAAGTTAGACAGCATTTTTTATTGCAAAAACCTTTATTTTGTGATAGTCCATAAATCATTGTATAATCATCTTTACAATCTAAAGTGCATTTTCCTTTATAAGAAGGTGTAGGTTCAAAATGACTTTCAAAAATTGTTTCATCATAAGTTAAAAAATAATTATCTATGCAAGTAAGAGGAACATAGTCATATGAAGCTATTAGAGTATTATCATCTCTAATCACATCAGCTGTTTTTATTAAATCTGGAGATATAAATTTTTTATTTCTTCCTAAAAGATTTAATCTTCTAAATAATTTTGAAGGATAATAAGTATAATTTTTATTATAATAATATGGAGTTAAAATTATTTTATGTTCAATTATACTTCCTGCATATGAATAGCATTTTATTTGATATTTATTATCATTTTCAATAAATTCAAGTTCATCAAATGGAATAATAAATAAAACTTCAGGAAGTTCAAAAGTACTTGTAAAAATTTTTTCAAAGCTAAAATATTTATTATCATAAGGATCAGGCACATATTCCCTAAAAAAAACTAATTCTTTTATATATAAATTAACAGGAATTTTCCTATTTTTTAATGAATTAAAATTTTCTACCCAAAAAGTAATATAATCGGTAGGCTCATTATATACTTTCATAGAAGAGCCATTACCATAATCTCCTTTTTCCCCAATTTTTACAAAAATATTATCGAATTTTGTCCCATCAAACCACCTTATAAATAAAGACTCCTCAACAACTTCAACACCATTTCCACATTTGACAAAATACCAAGTATTAAGTTTAGTTAATGGACCACTTTTCTTTTCTCCACATTCTATTTCAAATTCAGCTTTATGAAAAAGAATAGTATAATTAACCGCTTCACTAAAACTATTTGCTAATAATGTTTTTATTGTAAAATCACTATCTGAATTTATAAGCTCTTCATTTGGATTTTCTGGAAATGAAGTTAAATATATCCAAAAACTTATCATAAATCTATTATTTCTTGTGGGAGGAATTAAACTTTTAATAGTAAAAGAATCAAATTGTGTTAAATCTACATAACTATAAGGACAGCTTCCTCTAAGAGGTGTTAATAATGAAGAATGAGTACTACATTTAGTTTGACAATCAGTACTTAAACCACCATTTTTACAATCAAAACAAGAAGGATGACATCTTTCACATATCCCACCTACACAAACATATCCACTGATACAAGGATTAAATTCATTACATAGACCTGTTCCTTTTAATGAAAAATTTGCTCCTTCTCCTAATATAATTTTATAATAAGTCCAATGAAGTGAAATTGCAGGTGAATAATCTAAATTATCAAATTTAAAAGTTATTGTAGAAATATCTCCTCTTAATTGAACTTTATTTCCATTACATGAAACAAAAACCTCAAATATATTTTCATCACTAATTAAGGCTTCATAAGTAATAATTATTTCGGCAAAAATCTTTCCATTTGATAATATATAACTGCATATTTTTCCAGTTTCTGAATTCAAATAAATATCACATGTAGGACTTCCTTTATTTTTATCTATTATCCATAATTTATGATAAACTGTATATGCTTTATGTTCTATTCTTTTAACTGGAAAACTATAACTTATTTCATTTGAATATATATTATACTTAGCATTTGTATATATTTCTTCTAATTGAGATTCTTCAATCATATTATTTGTCCATACATCAACATCTTCTAGAGATTCACAACAATCATCTCTATCTAAATTGATTCCTTGTTTTTTTAAATATAAAGTTATTAATTTATTTGTTAAAACTTTTGCTTCAATTAAATTATATTGAAATTCATCAAGTATATCATTTTCAGGAAAAATTAAATCATTCTGTACATAATCATCAGAGAAATATTCCATTTGTTCGATGGAAAAGCTTATTATAATTATGAATATTATAAATTGTTTCAAAAAGTAAAAATATTTCATTATTATTTTTTTTTATATAAAAAAAATATAAATAATTAAATTAAAAATATTCTATTATTCTTTTTACCTTAATTAATTTTATGAAATAAAACAATGGGGATTGGGGATTGGGGATTGGGGATTG
>JAJJLC010004364.1:0-13091 GCA_023806825.1 Ophryoscolex caudatus
AATCCCCAATCCCCAATCCCCAATCCCCAATCCCCAGGTAAAAATATAAATTATTATTAATCATGAAAAAAAATATATAAAAAACCATTTTAAATTATTTCAAATTAAATATTATAAATTTTGATATGATTATTTAACATGATACACTCTAATAATTTTATAAAATTATTTATTGATTTTTCTTGCAACACCAATTGATGAATCAACAACCATTTTGGTAAAATATCCTGGATCTATTTTATTTTGATCAAAATCTTTGATTTCATAATTATAATTTCCATTATCTTCAAATATTTTTTTACATCTTCTAAAAGCTTTATCAGGATAATGGCCAATAGAAAAAGCTGAAACGCAAAAATTATTATTAGCTAATCTTATATTTAATTTATCAAGTTTTGGACCTTCTTCAGGAAACGATCTACAGGAAGTATAATTATTAATATTTCCATGTGGTTGAGCATCAGCTATATGAATAATTAATTTTATTCCATTTCTCCATTGTAAATCATTCAAAACAATTTCATAAGCACTAACCCAATCTTCTGGACCGTCACCTCCTCCTCCATGGGCATCTATTCTTGAAACAAATGATCTTAATATAGCAGGATCACTAGTGAAATCTTTATACTCATTTTGATTTTGAGAATCATTTTGTTTTTTTGGGTCTCTGTAAAAAACTGCTCCAAATTTAAAATCATAATTTCTCATTTGTTGATGCAATTTATCTGAAATTTCAACACAATATTCTTTCACAGCTCTTATTGATCCAGACATTGACCCAGTAGCATCTACTAAATATAATAAATCAAAAGTTTTTTTTGGAAATTTATGAAGATTTAAATTATTTTTATTTAGTTTAAATTTAACTTGATTTGGCCTAAAATCCCTTGGGTGATAACCTGTATTAGCTCTTCTTTCTACAGAACCAATAAATCCACCAATATTTTGAAGATATCTTGATGTTCCTTCTGATGTCATATTAATAAAAAATTTAGTATATGAACAATCTATGAATATATCTCCTTCTCCTAAACCATTTCCTATATCATTTCCATTATAAAACATTGAATTTATCCCACCATCTGAATCTTTTGAAAAAGGAATAAAAGGATCCAAATCTCCTTTGGCGTATGATAAAGTTATTCCTTCAAATATTCTTACTAAATTATTTGCAATAGATTTTCTTTCAACATGACAAACTTCTTGAATTTTGCTATTAAATGAACAGTTATTTCTTAGTATTCCACTATCATCAGCTACTAATATTTTTGTTCCATCATGATCATTTCCTCCTATAGAAAATTTGGCTTTTTTTCCATTTGGAAATACTGCTTTTTTCAAAAAAAGATTAGCTTGGAAATTATAAGGGTCATTCTCTGCCATGAGAACAATGGAACCCCCTTTTTTCCAAAATTCAATAGAACAATCTATAAATTGATCTACATAGGATGCAGCATATTGATCATTATTATTACTAGGAAGTTCATCTATTTCTCTACCACTGATTATCCATAATGAATTATAAAAACATTTCCCATTTTTATTTATCCTAATTAATTCATTTATTGAATCCTCATAATTTGTTACAACTTTTATTTCATATCCATAATATGATAAAACAGAAGAGATACAATCATTATTACCTATACTTTTTGTTATATATTTTGGATTAATTTTTTTTTCATTTATATCATTTTGTCCTCCTGATTCTGATTTTAAATCTGAAGAATAAAACATAGCAATTAATATATGCTGACCTTTGAAGAAATCTTTAGGATACATACTGTCATTTTCTCCTCCTTGATTTCCTTCAAAAATATTTTTCTTTAATTCTGGTTGATAAAAAGCAAATGATTCTAAGGTGATTTTTACTTCATTCAAATTATTTTTTAAATTTTTAAATTTAGGATTTTCAACAAATTTTGATACTAAATGAGTATTATTTATAATGCTCTCTTCATCAGCTTTATTCGTTATTGAATTCATTTGATTATCTTTATATTTAGATATATCACCAAAACATAAAGATATTGCTTCAATTAATTTATAAGGATTTTGCGTATATACTACTTGAGGGAATAATTGTTGAATACCAATAGGATATATGCCTACTCCTATTCCAAAAATATTGATACCTTTGTAATAACAATTATTTACAACTCCAATAATTCTTTCTCTTTTAGATAGTCTATAAAATCCATCAGTCAACACAAAAATATAATTAGTATGTTCAGTTTTTCTTGCCCTAATTAAATTATATGCAGCTTTTATTCCAGAAGCTAAATCTGAATTTGAAACTCCATTTAATAATGAAAAAAATGTTGGCCAAAAAGGGGATTTTTCAGATAAAATTTCGTTTCCTAATCTTTCAGAACAAACAACTATAGGTTCTTTATTAGTGGTAAAAATTATATCTAAACAAAGTAAATTATCATAAAATAAAGCATTTAATAATACTCTTAAAGTTTGAATTGTATGTATTATTGATAATTCATTTAAGCATGATATTGATGCATCAATAACAATACTTACTCCATAATTTTTTATAAATCCATCTCTTATTTCTCTATATAATTTTGGATTTGGGACTTTATTTATTGAATATTTAATTAATTCTGTGACATCTAAATGAGTACCTTCTTCACATAAAATAACTTGAGTAGGTAAATTTGGTTGGAAAATCGCATTCATATAAGAAGATTTTATTTTTTCCCTTTTTTCTTTAAATTGTTTTACTAATAATAATAATTGTTTTTGATTTTCTGTTCCTAAATCTTGGTATTTTATTAATTTACCTGTATTTCTACAAAGTAATTTAAATTCATTAGTATTTTCCTTTTGGTTATCATATATTAGTGGTAATTTTTTTTTCTTAATAAAAATATCATTAAATTCTTCTCTATTTAATTGATCTCCTAAAATGGACCTAAAAGAATTGATATAATCTTTATCTAAAACTTTTGATTTATTAATATCAAATACAGGATAATTTTTAATGGAAATATCTGTTTCCTCTCTTGGTCTTAAAAGACAATTGGATATATTATCAATTAATTGATTTAATTTTTCTTCTACACCTATATCTTTCATATTTAATTCTGTTACTTTAATAATGGATAAAGATGATTTTACACCTTCATAAAATAATTTCCATTCTTCTTCAAAAAATTTTTTAAATTCTTTGTTTTGAATTTTTTCTAAAGTATTTGATTTTAAAAATATAAAATTGAAAGAGTTTTTTTTATCATTAAAAATTTTATTTTTCCAAGCTTTTATTTTTTTTAATTCTTCATCAAAGCCATTAGTAAAAATATAAAATACCCTATTAATTTCATTATCTTTTGGTTGAAAATTATCTATAAAGTATTTTAAGCATGCTGGCAATTGTGTTAAATTTCTTTTAATAAATACACAATCAAAAAGTTTTTGTAAATATATATCTGAATGTTCATCATCTATAGATTTTATTCTTACTTTAAAATCACTATCTCCTATAAGAGATAAAGAATATGAGATTCCTAAAGAATTGCAGCATTTGACTAGACCACATATTAATAAAAGATTAATATATTTATTTTCATCGCTTATTAATCTTGCACAATCAAATAAAATATTTATTTCTAATTTATTAAAATTAATTTCCATATTTTCTTGTTCATAATTAATCTGAGAAATTGATGCAATCAATTTTGACGTTAAAAATTTGGACTTTTCTATAAGGTCAATCACTGGGAGTTTTTCATTAATTTCTAAATTTTCATTACTTTTTAAAATATTATCAGGAGGTTGATATCCTTTTAGTTCTTTTCCACTCTTTTCATATTCAAATAAAAAATCATCTTCTTTTATTTTATTCTTAATTTTATCTACTATGAAATGAAGTGCATAATCTTCATTGAATTGATTTTCTAATTGATCAAATTTTTCCCTTGAAGCACTCTGATTATCAGTTTTATTCTTAGATAATTTATTATATGAAATTAAGTCATTTCCCTTTTGGATAGGCTTATCTTTTTCTTCCTCTTCTTTTTCATCAGCTAAATTCATTAATTCCTCATTATCTATATTAATAGGTATTTCTTCATTATCTAACAATTCCTTTTCCTCCTCTCCATTTTTCATTACCCCAACATTTGTATTATCATCAGTTTCAAAGTCTTCTTCCTCTTCTATAGTATAATAATCATTGGAATTGATAAAATTTTTCATATTGGATGATTTTAAATCTAAATAATTACTACTATTAATAAATGATATATTTATAAATTCATTTTGCTCTTCCTTCTTAATTATATTTTTTTCTTCCCATTGATCATTAATACTTTTAACATTTATTGGAGGGGGATATACTATATATGAATTCTTTTGTTCTTTATCTTCTTCTTTTATATCTTTTAATAAATCAATATCTTCAACTTTTATGCCTGCTTTTTTTAATTTTTGAATAGTTTTTTTAAATGAATTATTATATTCAGATATTTTTTCATTTAATAATGAATTACCATTGCATAACACTGTGTTTTTATAAAAAGAATATAATAGATTAAAATATTGAGAAGATTTTTCTATTTTTTTAGGTTTATTATTTGAAAAAGCTGCTTTTATAAAGGAAGGGAATATTCTTGCACCTATTATATATTTTTCATAATGCTTACTTAAATCAATTAAAGTAAGAGATTTATTGAATTTATTTAAAATTTTTGGGAATTTAATTTTTATTTTATTTTCGGACATTAATATTTGCGATTTTTCAATAAGTTTTTTTTCTTCTTTTATATTATCATTACTCCTTAAAACTTTAGATGAAGTCCCTTCTATTAAAAATAAATGACTCATATTTTTTTCTTGAATATTTTGAATATCTATGTTCTCCTCCTCTTTACCTTTTAATTTTACAAGTTTATTTAATTTTTTTTCATAAATTTCTATTTTTTCAGGAATAAATTCTTCAATATTATTTTTAATTTGAATTTGGAATAGTTCATCTAATAGTTTTCTTTGAATATTTTTTAATTCAGAGAATTCCATTCCAATTCTATATGCATTATTTTTAAATTTTTCAAAAAATATTTCCCTCAATTTTGCCAGAAAATTAATTGGATTATAAAATGAATTATTTTGATAGTTATTTTCATAATCATTATAATAATCTTTTAGTTGATCAAGAACTTGCTTAGGAAAGATATCTTTTATTTGTTTTTTTATTTCTTTTTCATTCAAAAATAGAATATTTTTAGCAAAGTTGGCAAAAGAACCAGGTGCAAAATCTTTTTCTTTAATTTTTATAATCTCATTATTAATAATATTATAATTAATTGTTTCAGCTATTTGCATATATATATAAAGTCTTTTCTCTTCAGATACATTATGAATATAATAAGAATATTGTTCAAAATTATATTGGAAATTATTTGATAAATATTTCAAACCACGTTTATCAATTATTTCCTTAATACTAACTGGACTATATAAATTTAATGTCTTAAACATTTGATCATTTTTATCATAATCAAATAAAGGAAACCAATCATCTGAACATTTACATATAATAGGAATAGAGTATTTATTCAAATTTATATAATTACATTTTTCTTTATAATTCTTTTTATTGTCATATTGCTCTTGATATAATTTATCTTCTAAATAAATTATAGATATTTCAGGACCATAAGGAAATCTTAGGCAATTGTGATAATAATCATATGAAACAAAAGGAGTTGTATCAAAAGGAGTAACTCTATAATTTACAAATTTAGATTTTTCATTCATTTTAGGCCCTTTTATTTCATTATAATTTAAATTAATTCTTTTACAATTAATTATATATAAGTTGAATTTAATTTGTTTTTTATCAACAATGAAATTTAAAATAATTTTTTTTTCTGATTCTTTTTTTTTTGGAAAATAAAACTTTTTGCTAAAAGATAAATTTACTTTAAATTTTATTAATGGTCTTTTTACTTCAATATCTTTATTATCTAAATCAATAATAATACCCTCTTTATTATAATAGTTATCAACATTCATATCTAATTTTTTTGCTTCATTAATTGTTGAATATAATATAAAATATAATTCAATTTTTTTATTATCATTCCTTAGTAAATTAATAGCAGAATTATTTAAATATATTTGAGATTCATTTTCAACATAATCTTTTATAAAGTAATCATATAATTTTAGTTTAATAATATTGATATTAATTAATGCATCTATTAATATACATATTTGAAATTCATCATTAAAATATATTATAATTTCACAATTTATTCTAGGTATTTTATCTTCCGAAAAAGAAAAATATTTTGGTAAAATTAGTTTTATTAGGCCACTATTAGAATCAAATTCTAAATTAGGCTTTTCACATGTATTATTTTCCAATGATTTTATAAAAGAAGAAAAACCAATAGAATCATTCCCTACATAATTTTTAATAAATAATTCTATTTCTTCTTCACTTTCTAATTCATTTGTATTTAGTTTATAATATTGATCAAAAATTCCATTATCACCTTGTAGTTCAGTTTGATATATTAAATCATATTTTTTTGATTCTAAAGTTATTTTCATTGGAATAACTTTAAAAGAAATATTTAATTTTAAAGTTAATGATTTAATATTTAAGGAATCTATTTTTAATTCTCCTTCTATTAAAATATCTTCTTCAGATATTCTGGGAATTTTTACATATAATTCAATATATTCATTAGGTAATGTTTCTTCCTTAACATTTAAGTATACATCCCCATTAAATGATATTTCTTCTTTATTATCTTTCTTAATTAATTTATAATTTGAAATAGAATTACTTAATTTTTCTTTAACAAATGAAATTATTTTAATAGTTATAGGCCTATCATAATAATAAGGGCATATTTCTCCTAAATATATATTTAAATACTTATAATTGCAAATTAATTTTTGAGAAACACTACTTAGGTTAATCATAGGAACAGACAAGTCTTCAACATTGTAATCTAATTGTGAAAAATCGATATTTAATTGTTCAGGATTTTCAGGAAATTCAGGTAAGGAATAATTTTTTTTAAATATATTATTTTCATTTAATTTAATAAATAATTCAACTTTTTTCCATATTATTTCATCAAATTTTATTTTTATTCCTTTTGTTTCAGATATTAAAGGTTCTAATATTTTTATAAAATTTTTAAGATTTTCAGAAATTTCTTGGTCATAATCTTTATCTGTTTTTAAATGAGATATAATATATTTTAATTTTTCATCCAATTCACTAAATTTATTTTTTAAAGTTAATAATAGATTTTCATCCACTTTACCTTTATTTTTATTGATAAATAATGTATAATTGTCTTTCATATCATTTATTAATATATCAAGTTTAGATAAATTTTCATTTAAATCTTCCCACTTTAAACCTCCAAATAAAATTTCTGGACTTTTATTTATTACTTTATTATCATTTTTTTTATTTTTTTGTGATTTTTTAAATTTCTTGGAATTATAATATTTTTTAATTAAAGATATTTTTATTTGATTTCTAGATAAACTAATTTTTTTAATACAAATTTTTTCAGCTTTATCAAAATCTAAAATTTCTTCTAAATTAACATTATTAATATCATCATTATTTTTATCATTAATTATTACATTTAAATATTCTGCATTTGGTGCTTCATCTGATTCTGATAATTCATTTTTTTTGATTTCAAAATTATTTTTAAATTCTTCAGATATTTCATTTGTTATTATATATAATTCATTAATATCATCATTTTCATTAGGAAATAAAATTATTTTGTCTAAATAAAATAATTCCAAATTTTTAGATTTTAATATATTGTATTTGCAAGGAATTTTAAAATATATTAATTTATTTTCTTCTTCAATAATATCTATTTTAAGATCATTAATTGAAATATTTTCTTTAATATTTTTATTTATTTCACAAATTTCATTATATTCTATTGAAGAGATTTGAATATTACATTTTTTTGAAAATTTATTCCTTTCTTTAATTTTATCTATAATTTCATTATTTTTTTTAATTAAATTTAAAATGTTTTCTGTTTGTATTTCTAATTGTTGTCCATTTTCCTTCTCATATATTTTTTCATTTTTTTTGAGTAATTCATCATTAATTTTTTCAATTAAATTTTTCATTTTTTCAATTATTCCTTCTTTATTTTTTTGGTAATAATCAATATTTTGTAAGTAATCATCCTTTATTATTTCTTTTTTTATGCAATCATTTATTTTTTTTTTTATTGAAGAATAGATATATTTTGATGGATTTTTAATAAATTTCATTATCATATTTTTTGAGTCTAATGATTCTGTATTAATATATTCTTCTAATATATTATCTAGACATAAAGTTAATATTTCTGAAAAATATTTCTTTAAAATATCAAATACTATATTCTTTATTTCATCATTTTCTTTTATTAATTTTGAAGGATTTTTTGCAATTTCACCAAACATTTTTATGATATCTCTAATTGAAGGTTTAAGAATCTCATTAGAAACATTTGGAGATATTAAATTTATCCAATCAGGAGAAATTATTTTGTTTTGTAATAAATATTCATTTATTAATTTTTTTACCTCTCTTCTTACATATTGTTTCATAGGATTTTTTTCTTCTTCATTAACCTCTATGCAATGAATAGAACTTATTTTTCTTAAAATATATAACCAAAATGGAATATAATTAATTTCTTGAGAATTATTTAAATCATTTAAAATTGAATCATTACAATTATTTATTTTTAATATTAATTTATCTATTAATTCCTTATGCTCATTTATATAATATATTAAAGTAGGACTTAAATTTGATTCAATATTTTTAATATTCTTTGAATTTTCTAAAATAGTTGTCACTTCATTAATTTTTAATTCTTTTTGTTTTTTTAACAAATATAAATCAGATAATATTGGATTAAAAGCATTTTGCGCTTGCTTTATAGTTATCTTTTCTAATCCTTCAATAAATGAGTAATATTTGCTCATTTTTTTAATAAATTTTTTTTTCTCACTTCCATTTTGATATTGTCCTGAAATTTTTTGAAAAATATCACTAAAATTTATACCTTTTTCATTTTTAAATTCAATTATGCCACAATTTTTACATAGAGATTCAATTATTTTAATTGTTACTTCAGACATTGAATAATCATTTTTATTTTCTATTTCTTTTATTATTTCTAATGCAATTAAATTAATTTCTTCATTGTCAATCTCAATATTATTTATAATATAATTTTTTAAAAAATTATTATTTTTATTATATTTAAAAAATAAATATATTATATCTTTAAATTCAAATTTTGGAAAAATAATTTTTAAATTATAAGGATATTTATTTCCAATTAAATTACCAAATTTATAATCATCTTCACTTACTTTTATAGGATTTATTTGATTATTTAAATTATCCATAAAATTGTTTAAATCCTCTATATCTATTGATTTTTCAGATATTTTATGTATAAAAATACTTCTTAGAATATTGTTAATTATTAATACATCATTATATAAAAATTTTTTGTTTTGAAGATATTTTTCCCATCTTTTTTCATTAATAAAATTTACTACAGAATCTAATTCAGTGTCTTCATTTAGCTGGAATAAATATTTCAAAAACATTTTATCTGAAATTTCTCCACTTATCATTTTATTAACTTATTATTATTTTTAGGGAAATAGTAAATCCATTTTATTTTAAATCAAAATTTTTAAAAAAATAGATTCACTCAAAAAAGTTCTCCTAAATTTCTTAATTAATATCAAAATTCTCATCCTTATTGAGAATCATAGATATCATAATCCCTAATCAAACTCCAATTTTGGCCGATATACCTAAAAAATAAATATTTTTATTTTATAAGAGTATTCCTTTAATTATCCATTAAATTTGTTTATTTGTTTTATAATTACACTAAATTATTTATAAGAAATTATATTATCTTTGTAGGTTATAGAAATTTATTTTATATGAGGGGCTAAATATATATTATTAAAACTATGAAAATTTTTTTATAAATGTTCCTACATTTTTAATTTTATTTTTAAAATTTAAAGAATTAAAAAAATTGTTATGAGTTGATTATGGAAGAATTCTTTTTTGGAAATAAAAGTTTAACCTATATCCTAGAGTCAAATCCCCAATTTTTATTTAATCTTCAAAATTTTTGATTTAAGCAAAAAACTGGAAAATGGATTTTTTGGGGATTATTAAAAATTAACACATAAAAATAATAAATTTGGATATAAAAACTTAATCAAACTTTAAAACTACCATTTTTATAGAGTAATTATTCATAATAACTGAAAAAATAGTTTTTAGAAAATAATGCCAAATAAAAAAAAAGTAAAATAAAATTTGTAATAATTTTCAACATTCATCAAAATTCATATGGTTTTTTTTTTATTTTAATGTTAATAATTTAAATCCAAATATATTTAAATATTCCTTATATTATCATTATTTGCCATTATTTAATAAATATAGATTTCATAATATTTAAATAATCCATTATTTTCAATATAAATTTTGTGGTAAATGCTTAAATTTGATAAATTTGTTAAATATAATAATATAATATATTGATTAAAAAGTCCTTATTTGATTTTTAATTTATGTTGCTCCTATTTTGATAAAATAGATACTAACAATAAGGATAGACATCTAAAAAGCAAGTAAAAATATCATATAAACTCTAAGTGTTCTATTAAGAAATATATGTTAAAATGAAAAAAGTTGATTAATCACTTTTCATAATATTTATCATTTGATTTCATTTGAAATATTTAAAAATTCTAATAATGTTCAATGAATAGAAAACATAAAATTCATATGCTTCTCATTTAAATATTCTACTTTTAATTGACCAGTAATTTTATTAATAAGAAAAAATTATAAATAAATAATTTATAAATATAGTTTTAATGATATTCTTTTCAGAATTTCCTAGATAAATAATAAAGATAAACAAAAAAAAATAATCTAAAAATATTCATCATACTCATCATATTCCTTTTATACTATTCACCTATAATATCAGGTGAGATACTAGAATTTATACATTTAGTAAAAATAAAACTTATATTTATAATAAATGATGTAACAATTTATTTTTGATATAATTGGCAATAAAAAATCATATTCTAAAATAAGCAGTTTAAATCTTTAGATTCTGAAAGTTTCATTGTGATTAGGATTTTATACTCCTTATTTCTACTGGATAATAAATATGAGGAAATTAATGCTTTATTTTTATCAATGATGAGCATATTATAAAAAAGGATATTTTTGAAAATCTTCTTCCAAATAGTAATATTTAATTTTAGAATTTATGAATTACTGATGAAATAATAGCAAACTAAATTTTTTAAATATTATACCATATTTAAATTAATTCTTTTTTCTAATAATAAATAAAAAAAAAATATATATAAGTTAAAAAATTTTTAAAATATTAAGTTTATAAATATTTTGAATAGTTTTTAATTATCAAATGCAAAATATATATAACAATAACTACCTAATATAATATTATAAATAAGTATAAATTAATATTATTATAACTTGGTCTAATATTATCAATAAGTATATAATTATTTATTATTTATCTAATAAAAATTAAAGTTGAGAATAAAATTAGAAATTGTTCCAGAATGAAAGGGGGGAGGGGGGCCCCCCTTTGGGACGGGGGGGTGTCTCCTATCAAAAGGGGGTCCCCCCTTTCATAGGAGACAAAAACATTCTCTAAAAACAATGGATAAAAGTACATAAATATTATACTATATTTAACCCAATTTTATCATATAATAATCAAAAATAAAATTAAAAAAAAAACAATTTAGTTATTTCAAATTTTTAAATTTGATTAAAACCTTAATAATTTATAACCCTTTTTTAATATTATTAAATAAAATTAATTTTCAAATAACATTATTTTTTGTTTATCTTCTAAATTTAAACTTTCACCATTTTCCTCCATATAATAAGAATAACCAAATTCGTCTATAACTCGACAACAAGCAATATTTAAATTAATATTTTCATTTTTTTTAAATATTTCAGAATCATCTACACTAACAGAAATACAAACTTTAATTGTGTCATCATTTACATATTTTAAAAGTTTTCCTGGTACATTAAATTTTTTTTTACCTTTAATGTTTCTTAATATATATCTATTACCGCGAAGCTCTATATCCTTACATACCAATAATAAAGTATTTGGAACGCATTGTTTAAATTTATCTATTTTTCTCTGCATAGATTTGATAATATTTAAAACTACTTGATTTATTAAATCTTTATCATTAGTATTTCTTATTTCAACAGGTTTAAAACCAGTAGAAGATAGTTCTCTATTATTGTGAAATTCTATTGCATCAGCAATAGAAATTTCAATATCAAAATTAGATTTTTTTTTATTTAAATCGTCTAAAAAAAATTTTTTTATTTCTTTATGAATTGCCTCACAACATCCATTTGATTGTGGATGATAAGGGGCACTAGTTATATAAGTAATATTCTTATTTTCTAAAAAAATTTTTAAATCCATATTTTTAAACTCTTTTCCGTTATCAGTATGGAAAAGAGTCGGAGCACCGTTCATTTCAATATATGATTTAATTTTTGATAAAACAGTATTTGCCTCTTTATTTTTCAACAAAAAACTATAATTCCACTTACTGAAATGGTCAATACAATCCAAAACATATTTATAAGGTGTCCCCACTTTTAATTCTTCTGGCAAATACCAGATGTCTGCCTGGTATCTTATATGAGGACCATAGGTAGTTATAATTTTTGGCTTTTTTTCTAATTTTTTTGTATTATTTTCAGTATAACAATAACCACAATTTTTTATAAAATTTTCTACTGCTATAGTATATCCCGACCAAAAATAACCGGCTTCTATAATTTTTTTACACATTCCTTCCTTTTTTAAATGAAGGTTATTATAGTGAAAATAACTCATCATAGGTATTATTTCATTCCTAAACGGGATATACTTCCATTGATATTGTTTATTTTTTGTATAATATTTTATTTGAAGTCTATTTTCGTACAATCTATAATTATTGTTACA
>JAJJLC010004365.1:0-12947 GCA_023806825.1 Ophryoscolex caudatus
AAAATTTATTATTTAAAAAAGTAATAAAAAATAAAAGTAATAATAAATTAAAATAAATTATTTTAATATATTTTTAATAAAATTATTTTTATATAAAATTAAAGTTTATAATAAATTAACTATTAAATTTTCATAAAAATTTTTTTTTTTTAAATTGAATTATTAATTATTAATATTATTTATTAATTATAAATATTTATTTATATATATGTCTTTTTTAGTCATTTATATCCCCTCCTCTCTTTTAAAAAATTTTATTTTGATAATTTTTGTATATAAATTAATATAATATAAAACTTATTTTAATAAATTTATTCTTTATTAAATTTAAAAAATATTTTTTTATTTTAATTAATAATTAATTTTACCTATTATATATATAAAGGATAAATATATAAAATAAATTACTATTTTTATAAATATAATTATTATTATTTATTAAATACAAATTATTTATATTATTATTTTAGATATAAGAAAATATATATAATAAATTAAATTTATTAAAAAAATAAATTAAATGGATAACTTCCTAAGTCCTATAAAAATGGAAAAAAGCAAAAAAAATATTAAATTTTCATTATTTTCAAAAAAAAATTTTGTTAAAAAACTTACTTTAAATAATGAAAAACCATTATTATTTGAAGATAGATTATCAAAAAAAAATTTTGAAGTTTTTAGAGAAGAAGAAGAAGAAGAAAAAAAAAAAGTTGTAAAAAAAAAACCTAAATTTTCAAAAAAAAAATAAAATGCTTTTTAGAGAATTTTTGAAAAGAACTTTAATTAGAAAAGGAGACAAAGAATTATTATTAATAAGATGTTTAAGAAAAGAGCCAGAAAAAAGAACTAAAGAAGATAATAATACTATAAAAAATTTTTTATTAAGTTCTAAATTAGTTAATTATCTTTTATCAATACCTTTTTTCCTTCAAAAAAATTGTGAAAAATTTATGACTACATTATCAAGTGAAATAAGGCTTAAAACTTTACCTGAAGATAGAAATTTATTCAAAATGGGAGAAAAGCCTGATAATTTATATATTATTTATGATGGGACAGTATCAATTGAAAAATTGGAAAGTTATACTTTATCTTTAACATGTAAACAATATATTAAGATAATAGCTGAAAGATATCAAAATTTATATAAATATAAAAATGATTATATGAAAATTGAAAATAATGATAATATAATAGGTTTTAGAAAAATAATTAGTAATGATACAGTTAAAAGTGCCCAATTATATTCCAAAGTTATTTTTGAAAAAATAGTAGAGAATAATCAAAATATAATAAATCTTGATAAAAGTGAAATACATTTACTAAATTTAATATTATTAGTAATTGATATTAAAAATATATTTAAAGATTCTAAAGGAAATTACCTTAATTTAATATTTTTAATAGAAAATTATCATTATGACCCAAAAAAGATATTATTTAATATGAATTATTTATCAAATAATTTTTCAGTTAATAATATTCAATTTAATATGAAACAAATTTATAAAAATATTCCTGAAATTAATCCTGAATTAGTTGAAAAATATGAAAAATTAGTTGAGATAAATGATTATTTTAGCTTTACATTTTTTAGAAAAGGAAAAAATATTAAATTACAAGATATGGGAGAATGCTTTGGAGATTCTACTCCATATTTAAATTTTTATAATGTAAATGATAATGATGAAGAAGAGACTAAAATAAGAAATTATTCAGCTACAATTTTAGAACATTCAAATTTAGCCTATATTGAATATGATAAATTCATTGAATTATTTAAATTAGAAAAAGAGGAAATAAAATACACAGAAACTAAATTTTTAAAAAATACGTTTTTTTTCCGTGATATAAATCAATATTTATTCTCTAAAAAATATTTAAAATATTTCAGTTATGAAGAATCTTCATATAATAATTATTTATTTAAACAAGGAGAAAAAGATAAATTTATATATTTTCTGAAATTTGGAAAATATGAAATTTTTTGTTATAAAAATATTAATGAAATATGTTCAATGGTAGATTCAATATCTCAAAAATATATTTCAGACCAATCAAAAAAAAATGAATTTGCCAAAATTATTAATGAGACTTATAAAATAATTAAATTTTGTGGTTTTGTAAAAAAAGAATTTAATGATGATACTCCAATTAAATTATTAGTTTTAACCCAAAATTATGTACTTGGAATAGAATCTTTATTTAATAATCTTCCATATCTTTATAATGCCAAAATTCTAAGTGAAAGATGTGGATATTATAAAATAGAATATAATCATTTATTAGAATTAATGAAAGAAGTGAAAGATGGGAAAGAAATTTTATTAAGAGAAAAAGAATATCATTTAGAATTAATTTTAGAAAGATTAGCAAATATAACTCAAAAAATGGCAAAATATATTAATAACAAACTAAAAATAAATCATATTAATATAAAGAACAATTATTATAGTTATTCATTGAGTAAAAATCAAATTAAAGCAAAGGTTACTACTAATAAAATAAAAGAGTTTTTATTTGACAATAATAGAAAACATAAAAATAGTAAATTTTGCTTCACTTCAAGAGAAGAGGAATATTTGAAGAAAAATAATAAAAGCAAAGTTAAATTATATTTTTTGACTGAAATAAATAATAATAATGATAATAAGTTAATTTTAAAAAATAAAAAATTTGGTCTCACACATAATAAATTTTATAGTAAAAATATTTTTAAGATTAATAAAAGTAATAATTATATACATGAATTAAATAAAAATAAGAATAATTATAATAATACTATATATCAATATAATAAAATTATAAATAATATTAATAAAAAAAAAGAAATAAAAACTTTTTCCTCATTTTTTAATAATAATTATATTTCTAGAAATTCAAAAATTGAAAAAGTAAGGAATAAATACAATAGTATATCTGCAAATAAAATATCAACTAAATATAATCCAATAGGTATAAAAAGAGAAGAAAATTTAATAAAACAAATAAAAGAAACTTTAGATAATGAATTACTATTTTTTAATTCTATTTCAAAGAATGATTTAAGCCAAAATATGAAAGCAGCCACAATTGAACCAAAAACAGAATTGAGAAATAAAAATGACACAATTACTATTATAGATAACACAAATAATATAATAAATACTGAAAGTGAAAAAAATGAAAAAATAAATATTAAGAAAAATTTTCCAAAAAGATTTATATTACCCATTTATAATTCATCAAAAAATGTACACAAAAGATCTGAAAATTTTGATATCATTTTACCAAAAAGCATAAGTGGTTCAAAAAAAAGAAATTCATCAAGAAATATGGATAAATTATCTAATAATGATTTAAAAACTGAAAATTCAAATTTTTCAAAATTTACTTATTCTGCAAATGGAAACAAATGGATTAAAAATAAAATTTATGACGATGATGATAATAATAATGATAATATAATAAAAATTAATATTAATAAAAATGAAGATGAAAAAAACTTGTCCAGTAATAGTTTTTATAATAAAAATAAAACATTTTATAATACTCATAAGGGTTATAAAATATTTAATGGAGTTGATAATTCTATTTATAAGCCTAAAATAGAAAGCTATTCTTTCAAGGGTAAAAAATATTCAACTATTAATACTTATAATAATAAAAAATTTTATAGAGTAATGAAGCAAAGAGTAGAAGATAATTTATTTATGAATGGACAAACTCCTATACCTAAAATTAATTATGAACATTGAAAATTATTTTTTTCCATAATAATATATATAGTTAATAAATTTTTAATAATAAATGGATTCTATTATTATATTAAATTTAGAATAAGTTTAATTTTATTTGTTAATTATTTTTGATACAATATTTACATTTATAAAAATAAAATATTGTATAAAATTTATTTTTGTATATATATATATATTAAATTTAATTTTTTAAAAAAAATTAATAATAATATTAATTATTTTATTTTAAATAAAAGATATATTTTCTCATATTCTTAACTTTTTATTTGATTTTTTTAAATTAATTTTTAATTTAATATAAATATTATATTAAAAAGCTTAATGTTTTCCCAAAATATAACCAAAAAATTTTCATAACATATAAATTTAACTGTCTATAATTTTACCTCTTATAAAAAAAATAGGAAAACTTTTTTATTAATTATACACCCTAAAGAAGAATTATCTTCTCTATAGAGAAAGAATAAGATAAATTATTTAAGAAATGTAATTATTTTATACTTTTTAAAAGCTTTAACATGAATTATAAAGAATAAAGAAATTTTAAATATTTCAAAATCTCTTTTACTTTATATTTAGTTTAATTACTATCAATTATAATTATGAATTTGATAAAATTAAATTATTTATTTTATTAATTAGCTTATAATCATTAAAAAAAATAGGAAATATTTTTCATTATAATTATTATTTTAATTTATAATTAAAAATAATTATATTATCATTTTTTAAATAAAACTAAATGACAATAAATTTATAAGTTATTATTTTTTAAGCTGCTATGTTCCAGATTTTCCTTATATATTTTATTCTGTATAAATTAAGGAAGATAGGCATAGAACATAAAGAGTTAATAAATATAATTTAATTTTTATATCTATATTTAAGATATTGTATTAAATAATAAATAAATAAAATAATATTTATTATTTCAAAATAAATATTAAATAATAAAATTATTAGTTTAAATATATAAATTAATATCATCATTCTTGTTGATATTCACTATTTTATTTTTTAAATAACTTAAATTATAATTATGTAATCTCCAGAAATAAATAATTTCACTTTCTTCCCTTAATTCAAGGCATTTAATAGGAAAATTATAATTATCATTTTGTATTTCAATGCATTCTTCTTTTGTAAACAAAGGTAGCCTGCAAATAACAATAACTTTGTATTTTGTGCCATATATTAAATAATCTCTGCCATAAACATCTTTAGAAATTTTTGGACTATATATTTCTTTAAACATATTTTTTTTCTTTAAAATAAAACTTCCATTTATAGTATATACATTAAATAATGAATCATTTTTACTATATATAATAACTGAAGGCAAAGGCATATTGGATATAAAAACATTATCTAAAGAAGTAACTTTATTTAATAAAATTACTCTATATAATTTTAAATTAGGATAAGTATATAAATTACAAGTTTTATCAGAACTTATAGTTGCCAAAATATTTAATTTAATATCTATATATATATCATTTATTGAATTACTATGATCAGTTAAAACTTTGTCGTATTTTAATATTTCTGAAAGAACTTCAGTTTTTAGATTTATTTTATATATAAATAATTTTCCATTTGCGGTACCAACATATAAATTCCTTTCATTTTCATTTTCTGTTTTAATTATTGTTATTTGAGCTTCATCGTCCAAAAAAATATAATTATGTTTATTACTATATACATGGAATGTCTCAAAAATCATAAATTTACTGTCATAAAATCCTCCTTTAATAACATATTTTCCATTTTTAATACTTGTAATAGGTTGTTCTTTATCTATTTGGGTCATTATATCAAAATCTTCTTCAATTATATAAGGTAAAGATTGACTTGCATTTATTCTATTATTTAATAAATCTGAAGGAATTTTTATTGTTTTTTCATGAATAAAAACAAGGCCACTTTCACTAAATAATGTATATTCCTCTTTTAAAAATATAATAATTCCATTATTAAAAACACATATAATTCTCCTATTTTTTAGGGCTTTTATATATATTAACATTTTTTTTGTTAATTCTTTTATACTTGAATTATAACTTATTGAATTTATTTTTTCTGATTGAGATGAATGTGATTGCAATTTACTAATTTTTTCTAAATTCATTATTTTCTTAATGGTAACTTCTTTTCTTTTTAGTCTTTTTTCAACATTTTTTGAAAAAATTTGAGATGGGGTCTGTCCAATATCTACTTTTGATATAAGACTATTATATTCATCTAAATTTGGTTTATTTTTATATTTATTAATGTCAATTGAACCTTCATATGTAAAATCAAAAAATAGATTAGTTGCTTTTTCTGCCTCAACTCCCTTTTGTTTATATCCAAATATTAAATCAATCCAATCATTTAAATTTTCAGAAACAAAATCACTTTCTAAAGCTAATCTATTTTTTATAATAAATAAATTATTATTATTTTTTGACCATTTTGGATATTCAAAATCTTGGGAAAGATTAGGATTATTATTTTTTTTTTCAGATATTTTTTCATTTTCCCAGAAATTAATTTTATTTAAATTAACAAACATTTCAGGCAAAAAATAAAATTCAGGGATTAATTCTCTTACATCAGTATTTTCATTCATACAGTTTTTCCAAGATTCAATAATAGATATAAATTGTCTTTCTCTTTTATCAAATCCATCTCCTTGTAATTCTATTGCACAGCAGCAATAAGGGAATATTTTATACATATAATGAACAACATAAAAAGGATTACTATAATGACTACTATAGAAATATCTTTTTTCATATAATTCTATTATTTTATTATCACTATCATTTTTATTCTCATCTTTTTCAACAATTTGATTTGTTTCAAATAAATTATCTTTTTCTTCATTTTTATTCTTTTTTTTCTTTTCTTTATTATTTTTTTCTTGATTAGATAATTCTAATTCTTTGCTTTCATTATAATTTTGCATAAAACATGAAATTCTTTGTTTATTACCCAAAGCCCCAATAGGCTTTTGCAATTCTCTTATATTAGTTTCATTAAAAGCATTTAATTTTTTGGATTCATAGTCTTTAATTATCCAGGGGAAAACAGGATATTGAGTCAAATCTTTAAAAGATCTACTTCCAAAGTTGTTTAAAAATGATAAAAAAGTAAGAGTTGATATATCCCAATGTTCCCATTTTTTTGTTATACTTAGAACATCTTCTTTCAATAAAGAAATATCTTTCATATTAATTATATATTGATAAAAATCTTCTCTATCCTTTTTTGTATCAAATTTAAAATAATATGATTTATTGGAGTAAGTAAATATTTCTAGACTATCTTCAACATAATAATATCTTTTCTTAAATATTTGTTTTATATCTTTTTTTATAATTTTTCTAATCAATTTATGCTTATTTGGGTCAAAGCAAAATAAAGACCCTATACATTTTTCATTTTTGGACTGTTTTTTTCCAAAATTATAATTAATTATAAAATATATATAATTATTTGTGCATAAAACACATCCAGGTATGTGACCCTTTAATTTAACTAAACAACAATTATAATATATTTTATTTGGTTTTTTTTCCTTATTATCTGAATTTAATAATTTTTCTATATATAAATTAGTTAAATCAATTATACAATTTTTGGAATTAGATTTATAATAAAATTGCAATAATTTTTGAATTTCATTATAATTATCATAATTTTCTTTAGTAAATAATATATCTTCTATATCATTTTTATTATTATTTTCAGATTCATTACTTATATTATCATCTTCATCTTTATCATCATCATTATTATCATATATATTAAATAAATTTCCCTTATTAGTTGTTCTAATTATTTTAATATTTGAATAATCCTTAATATCATTTTCCTCTTCATTATTATTTTCATTCATATTATTAATATTATCATTATCGTTTTCATTTTCTTTTACTTCATTTAAAAATAAATTTTTTTTTGCATCAAATTTATTAAAATTTGGCAAATAATCTAAGATTATATCTATAGAAAATAAGCAAGTACATAAGAAATTATCAGTATAATGATTTCCTAATTTAAATTTGATTTCTCCCCTATTTACTTGATTTATATAATCTTTTAAATTTACCCATTTTCCTTTCCAATTAAAATATTTTTTATGTAAATTTCTCATTTCATTTTGACTTTTTTTAATATTTAAAAGATTACTAAATATTGTTTTATTTATTCCTTTAATAACATTTTTTAATGATTTATTTACTATATCTACTATTAGTTTATTTTCATTATCAATGTATTTTTTTTCATTTATATATATATTATCATATATATGAATAATATCTCCATTTGAAATTCTTAATTTTGTATTTTTTTCATAATAATTCAATGAAAATTGATTATTTATAATATCAGCCACATTAGGATTTTCAAATAAAGCATATTTCCATTCCTCATTTGATTTAATTTTTTGGAAAGCTTCAAAAAAATTATTTGTTTTGAATTGGAAAATATCTGTCAAATTAAATAATAGCTCATTTTTACTTGTTAAAAATAAATTTTTATAAATAATTGAAAATGGGGAATATTCATAACTGTTTCCCAATGATTTCCAGACTAAATTTTTTAGAGCTCCTAAGGCAGTGATGATACCATACCAGAATCCACCATTATTATTTTTTTCTTTTTCTTTCTCTATTATTATTTTTTCAATTATTAATATATAGGAAATAAATAATATTCTAAATAATTTGGCATATTCTTCAATAACCTCAGTTTTATTGTTATTATTTTCTTCTTCTCCTTTTTTTAATTCATTATTTATGAAATTTAATGAAATTATAAATACTGAGCAAATATTTTCTTGCATTCTTTCAATGAATTCATCAGTTATTATGGAAGTATCTTGTGGATTAATATTATGTGAAATTATTAATAAATAAATTAAATATCTTTTTAATTCTTTTATCCAATAAATTTCATCTTCTTTATTTTTATTACCCTTTATAAATAAAATTATTATATTTAATATAGTTTTCATTATAGAATGTGTTTTAGTGTCTTGAAAAGGCAAATCTTCAGTTGAATATAATAATATATTCATTTCCAAGGAATATTCATTTAAATTTTGTGCAAAAATTTTTGTTTCCAAAAAACTATCTATAGAATGATAATTACTATTTATGTCATCATCTATATTTATTTCATTTGTTTCTTGATCCCACATTATTTTAAGACATTCATAAAAATATAATAATATTTTATTATGATTTATTATTTCAGGAGAATAACTATTTTCTATATTATATAAAACTTCATCATTTAAAACGAAACAAAATTCAATATTTTTATTATTTTTTGTATCTATATCTTCATCATTATTTTCTGGAATATAATTTTTATTTAGACAATAATCATGTATATAATAAAACTCATAAGCTATTAAAAATATGTTTAAAAAGCAAGTCCATATTAAACTATTTTGTAATATATTTTCTTTTGTCAACATTGGCTTAAGCCTGTTAATTAAATCTGATATAATATTATTTATTAATTTATAAGCAGAATTAAATTCAGTTTTTCCTATTTTTTTAATTTTATAAAGCCAGGTTATTAAAAATTGAAATGCATATGTATAATTATTAATAGAACTATTATTATTTTCTTGTTCTACATCATGTTGATATAAAGTTGCATTAATAATTATTAAATTATGTAATTTAATTGCTAAATGTAATATACTCTCGCATATTCCTTGTTGTGATATAGTTTTATCTTTATAGCCATTATTATATAATATTTGATATATAAGTAAAGTATCTAAAAGCCATTGGTGAAAATATTTATTTTCTAAAATAATCTTACAATTTTTTAAATTGTAATGAGATAGAGTATATAAATCTCTTAAAAATTTGGATTTTAAAATTAGGCCATTGTTTGTTACAAAATTCATTATAATAATTAAAATTGTTTCATAATATATTTCATCATCATCATCCAATATTATTGGATTATCAAATCTATTAATTAGCCATTGAATTAAAAAACTATATATTCTTTCTGCATAATTATCATTTATTTTATTTGAATAATTTTTAATATAATTTATAGGGAGAGATAATTCTTTTACTATTTTTGAAATCTCTATAAATTCATCATTTTTTATTTCTTCCTCTTCTTCCTTTTTAATTTCTTTTTCATTATTTATTTCATTTTCACTATATCTTAAAGAATTTAACTTTTTTAATTTAAATAATTCTTCATTTGAGTTTATATTATTTTTTATATTATCATCATTAATATCAATATTATCATTATTATTTTTTTCTTCTCTTCCTGTGAATAAAATACCATTTATATCAAATTCATTATTATTTTCATTATTTATTTTACTGTTTTTAATATTATTATTTCTTATTAATAATTTCCCATTGATTTGGAATATATTAACACATATATAAGGCAAAATCTCATTGTCTATATTAGATTTTTTTTTTTCATTCCAAGAATTGGAACAACATATTAAATAAAATAACCTTAGGCATTCATATCTGACATCCAATGTAGAAGTAGACATGACATATAATAAATGTTCAATTCCATTAATATCATGAAAAGCCTTAATATATTCTTTTTCCATAGAAATTATAAATTTACTTACTTTATCTTGTGATTCAATATTTATTATTTTATTTAGATTAAATATTATTTGTAACAATTTAATTAATGATAATTGCAAACAAGGGGAAATTTCTGTTATTAAAATTATAATTATATTTTTAATTTGGGATATAGTTATTATTTTATCATTAGTTAAAATATATTTCATAATTTCTAGTAAATCATATATTTTGTTTAATAAGTTTGGATTATATATTTTATTTCTTTTTTCTGGATAATTTAAATTGTAGATATTATCTTCACCAAACATTTTATAATGCTTTTCACAACAATAATAATTAGCATCATTATCATATAAATCTATTATTGTTCTTAATATATCTTTTACATCAAAAATACTATATAAATATTCACAATTTTCCATATATATTTCTTTCAATTTTTTATATAACTCTCTTTGGACAGAAAATGAATATAATCTAATTATTTTTGGATTTAGAAAAATATTATCAAAAAATGATTCAGCGAATTTTTTTTGTTTATCATTATTTATTAAAATCACAGCTAATTCATAAAATTTTAGCATAATTTCCTTTGTGAATAAGTTATTATTTTCATTTATATTAATATTGTTTATATTTGAACTTTTATCTATTAAATAATAAATATTTCTAAAAAAATGTTTATCTTCTTTTACTTGATTTCCGATATATAAACCTTGATTTCTAAATATATTTATTAAAATTTGTATTCCTTCTTCCAATATAATAGAAGAATTATAATTACTACTAAAAATATATTCATATATAGGTAAAAAAATTGAGACACCTCCTAAATGATATATATCATTGTTGTAATTATTTCCTGAATAAAATCCTCCTATTAAATTTAATTCTTTATTTATATTTAATTCTGCATTTATATTATTTACTAAATCCATACATAAGTTATTATTTTTTACTCTACATGGAGAATATATAAATATTATAGATTTAAAAAATTCTTTAAACATTTGGAATAATTTATTTTTTTCACTATTTGATTTATCATTTAATTCTTTTTTTTCTATATATGATTTAAATATATTAATATTTTGTTCATTATATAATCCAAATTTATAATTTATTAGTTCTTCTATAATTTTAGGATTAACTAAAGCTTGATTAAACATAAATACATTACTTATTAGTCCAGTGAATCCTTTACAAATACCAAATTTATTTATTTTTTGATTTCCAAATGTTGGATATTCATAATCTATAATTATTGGATCATTTAATCTGTTTTTATATAAAATAAATTGTGGCTTTTGTAAAAATCCTACTGGTTTATGAGTAAAGAGCAATAAGGTCCATTTATTATATTCTATATCACATAAATATTTTCTCTCAATATTATCGTTACCAACTTTAGAATCATTTTTTTTTGATTCTAATAATTTAGCCTCTTCATCATTTTTATTATTTTTATCATCTACATTTTTATTATCATTTTCATTATTTTCTTTGCTTTCTTCCTCTTTATTATTTTCTTCTTCTATATTATTTTCTTTATTTGTATTGTTATCTCCACAAAAATAATATAATTTATCATTTTCTATTGTAGCCTCTATTATAAAATTTTTATTTGTATTAATATAAAATAAAGTACTATTTGGTGATATATTTTTATTAGTTGAATCAATATTAACTTTTTCTGGATAAACCCATATTCCCAAAGTAAACCCGTTATTTAAAGATATATTTTTACTTTGAAGAATGTCACTATCTAACTTAATTTCAGAAGTATTATTATTGAAAAAGAAAAATTTACTAGGATTATTCACATCATCATTAACACTTTTAGTGAAAAATTTATTAATTATTTTCAATAAAAGCAAAAATTTTGTACCATCATAATTTGATTTATTTTTTTCACACAAATTTGACATCTTTTCAAAAATATTCCAAAAATATTCTGCCTGTGCCCCACTTTTTTTTATTAAAATCTCTAATAAATTTAGCAATTCCTCTATTAATTTCGGTTCACGACTATTTTCTATTAAAATTTCTATTAATTCATTTATAAAAGATATATTTAGAGCAGATTTTGAATCTTTTAATATTGATTTTTCATTTATTATTATTGCATTTGAATGAAGTTTTGAAATTATTAATTTAAGTTTTTCTATAATTTCCATTTTAACTTCTAATTCAACTTTGGAACGAATTATAGATAATATTTCAAAAATAGTGAAAGGTTTTTCTATTATCATATTTGAATTTTCTGTTAAAATTAATTTACTACCTAATAAAGTTTCGAATAATTGAGTTGTTTTATTTTTTTTATTTGAATTTAAATTATTTTGATTATTTAGTCTTGCCTTTATTAAATTTTTATTTATGTTTTCTTCTTCTAATTCAGAAGTTCTATTATTCAATTCATTTTGATTTATATCAATATTTTCTGATTCAATAATTTCTTCTTTACTTTCAATCATTTTTTAAATAATAATTTATTTTTTATTAATTAATTATAAAATATATTAATTGTTTACATTAATTATTAATATTTTAATATAATTAATTATTTAATTATATTTTAGAATGAAATATGGGGATTGGGGATTGGGGATTGGGGATT
>JAJJLC010004366.1:0-12937 GCA_023806825.1 Ophryoscolex caudatus
ATATTTTTAGAAAATTTTCTCTTTTCATCTGAACAAATGAAATATTTTCCTGAAAAATATATTCAAGAAGATCTTATTTTTCCTGATAATGATACAATAGATGAATTTCAATATAATTTAGTTGATGCTAAAGTTTTAACTAGAAATAAAATAACTTATTATATTAAAAAGCAAGGAATTAATCTTGACCAAGATGATTGTTGTGAAGATCATCAGACTTTAGATGCTTGGAATAATAATGATATGAAAAGTTCATCAGAACTTGAAGAAATATACTCTAATGCTGTATATAGTTCTTCAAGCAATACATTAACTTATAAATTTCCTGTTCCTACAGTTGAAAGTATTGGATATACATTATATCATAAAGTCTGGATTTTTGATAAGGAAAATTCAGATTCTAATTGTAGAATTTTTTTTATTGATTATAATTCAAATCCAAGTGATGAATTGAGCATAAATTTATCTGGAGGTAAAGTGTTTGTTAATATAGAAATAACTTATGATGAATCAAATAAAAGAGAAATTGTAAAAATTACTGATGGAGGAACAATACAACTATCAAATTTTAATATTTATTCAATAAATTTTCAATTTGAGGGAAAATCTTATACCCCAGCAGCATCTCTTCATTGGACTTATTATAAAACAATAATTGGAAAAGCCAATTTTTCCCTTAAAGGAACAGACTTATGCAGTGAAATAAATCCATGTATTAAAGGATATGTTTGTGTAGGTGGTTTATGTGAAAGATGTCATCCTTCTTGCTTTGATTGTAAAAATGGTGTTTTAAGTACAGATTGTGAAACCAAATGTAGTACACATTCAACATTGTTAACTCCAGATAGAGGAAGTTGTCCTTATAGTTATGTGGATTTGACTCAATTTGATTCTTTTACATTAAAAGATTTAGTTCCTCCAACAAGAAATTCCAGACTTACTATTAGCTATTGGTTATTTATGACTTCATTTCCAGAAAACCCTAGTAATGGAGCTTCTTTCTTAGATAGAACTTATAGGCCAGGAGCTAATTTATCTAATAGTTTTGATGATAATGTAAACTTTACTTTTTATTTTACTAATAATAATGTTAATATTGAATGTGGAGGTTTATTAATTGATGGTATTACATTACTTAATACTTGGTATTTTGTCAAATGTACTAATACCGATGATTTTGGTGATCATTTTTTTATGATTAAATTATTTCAAAATAATCAATTTAATTACACAATTAAAAGAGCTACATCAGTTGGTGATGGAAGTGGAACAAATTGCTCTGGAAAAAGATATTTAGAGCCTACAGATTATATAACTGTATGGATAGAAAATTTCAATTCATTATATAATACAAAAGTTCCATGCAACATATATATTAAACAATTAGCCTATTTTAGAGAATATGTTCCTGATCCATATGATAATAAATATTTTAGTTTTGAAAAAATATTTACAAGTACATTTGAACTTCCTGAAGTATTATTTATCATTCCTTTTGATGAACTTATAAGAAATGATAATAGATATGATATAAAATGTTATTCATATGCTGGAAGTATTCTTGAAAATAGAATTACTTTGACGCCATATTATTACAATAAAAACTATACTTATTATCCTTCAAAATTATTTAAAAGATTAAATCTTCTAGAAAGAAATAAAAAATATACTTCTCCAGATTTAATAAAAATTGAAGATGTATTAAGAGATAATAATACTTTAATTGCTTCATATGATTATGTTCCTCTTACTTGTATAGATAATTTTTTCTTAACTTATGATAAAGTAAATTTTGAAGAGAATTTAACTCCAAATCCTGATTATATATATCATGGGAAATGCACTTTTGATTGTGATGAAGGTTATTCTTCAATGTATGGATTAGCAGAAAATAAAGGCTTTTGTAATCAGCCATGCTCTTATGGTGAAGGACAACCTATATGTTTGAATAATAATAATGATTTGCTTGATTTAAAATCAAGATTTCAATGTAAAAGTGGTTATTTTGAAATATTTCATAATTGTGATAAAGATGATATTAATATAGAAAAAAAGAATGTTATATATTTTAATCATGATCAAGGATTTGCAAATATTGTAATGGATTTAATTAAATATAATTTAAAATCATATATAATTGAATTTTGGATATACATGACTGAATTTCCATCTTGCTCAGAAAGTCCATTAGCAACATATTACTTATTTTATACAAATCAATTTTCTATGTGGTTATTTAATTCAGATCCAGAAGTATTTTATGTCAAAGCTTTTCCTAATCAAAGAGAACATAAAATAAATATTAAACGTACCCAATGGAATCATTTTGTTTTTGAAGTATTTTATGATCCTAAGGAAATTTTTAATAAAAAATCTATAATGTATATGCAGACAAACCTGAATTCAGGAAATCCACGAATGATTGATTACTCTGAAAATGTACTACCTCTAGAATATATTTATTTTTGTAATAGAAGAAAAGCCACATGTAAAAATTTAGATATAACCTGGTATTGTGCTTATTATAAAAATTTGAGAGTTTTTAATGGGCTTTTGTCTGAAAGGCATATTACTTATAGATATGATGAATATTATTGGGATTATAAATATTTATTATCATCTATTTATTTATATTATCCTTTTTATGGGCATTATATAGCAAATAATCTCCTAAGTCAATATAATAGTAAATTATCAGCTTTAAACACAAATTCACCAACTAATAATTGGAATTTTCCCCAATATGCATATTGTACTGTGAATGTTAATAATGTTAGATGCAATGACAGAGATAATTGTGAAGAATGCTATGATTCAGATCATTGTTATCAATGTAAAAATAATAATTATTTTTTATTTAAGGAAAATGGTGGTAGAAACATTTTTTGTAAATCATCAGATAAACATTATGTCTTACGTCTTCCTTCAAAAGCAAATTTTGAATTAACACCTTTAAAAGGACTTAATCATGCTGGAGCAACTGTAAATTTTTTCATTAAAATTTATGGTTTTACTGTAGGTGGGAAAATAGATGTAGTTTATTTGGGAGATCATTTAAAAATTAATTACAATTCTGATATTGAATCTCCATATTTTGGACTAAACTTAGTAACTTTTAAAGAATCATCAGAAATAGTTGTATCAAATTATTATGATTTCAGAAAACATTTTGGTATATGGACTTTTATTTCAGTTTCTACTTATGATAAATCATATGAAAATTTTTTTCCACCAATGGTAAGATTTGAAATAAATAATAAAAAAATTCCAATAATTGGGCCTTTAGATAATTTATCTATTGGTACAATTAAATTTGCCAATGAATTATTTGCTTTAGTTCAAAAAGTTAAAGTTTATAACACTTACTTAATAGGGACTAATTCTTTTGAAACACATAATATAAATAATATTAACCAAATTAATTCAAGAATAGATAATTATTTAATGTTCCCAACAAATAATAAATCTATTAGATCTTTTTTTGAGCCTGTAGAAAATGAGTTAGATTGTAGATTTGATAAATTTGGATTATTAGCAACTGATAAAGAAAATGAAGATCTTATAATTCCCAAATATGAATGTGTGCATGATAATATTGAAGAAATATATAAAGAAAAATTCAATATAAATGATAATAAGTATTTTTATACATTTAATGATAATACAGTTAATACAGTTTCCACTCGAATAACATGCAAAAGTGAATATTGCGATATTTGTATAGGAAATTCTGAATATAATTGTTCATGTAATTTTATAAATAATGAAGAAAAAATATTTTTGGGAAATGTTTCTAATCATTTTTGTAAAAAATTAAAATATGTTAATTTTGCAAAAATAAAAGAAAAAACTGTAGAGAATATTAAAACAGGAGGAAGCCAATTTACATTACATTTCTGGGTTTTTGCATATTCTTATGTAAATAGAGTTTTTGAAGGATTAAGTATTGAATGGAAAGGACATACAACAGTTCAAGTTGGATTAAATTCTAATGGAAATTATTATTTTACTTGTTTAATAAATGGGGAACCAACTAGGAAATATGTTGATTTCAAAATGAATTCTTGGAATTTTTTACATTGTGCAGTTCATTATGATGATAGTAAATTTTTTATTACAACTGAAAATGATGCCTATGAAATTGGTTTCACTTATAATGATATTCCTGAAGCAACAAATCTTGATAAGAAAACTTCTTTAATTATAAAAGATTTAACTAATGTGAAAGATTGGGGATATTTATTTTTTAGATATATTAGATTATGGAAAGATGCTTTTAGATATTCATCTTTTTTATCTAGAATTGCAATTGTTTATAATTATTTTTCATCAACTCTTTTGCATCAATGGGATACTTTATTTAATAAAGATCATATTATTTATGCTACAAAAGATGATATTAATTTTGAACTTGAATATTCACCAGAAAAAATAGGAACAAATATAGTAAATGAAGAAGAGTATAATAAAGTTATAAATGAGCCTGATTTTTGTGGAGAAAATGGACAATATTATGATAGAAAAACAAAAGAATGTATAAATTTTACTGATATATCAAACATTAATGAAAATAATATAACAATTGAAAATGTTGATGTAGCTTATAGTCATAATTATGGAATTGCTTTTTGGATATTAATGGAGAATCATAAAGATATTGAAGTACCAATTAATTTCACATGGCAATATCATATGATTATATCATTACAATATTCTGGATCTAGTTTTAAAGCTTATTGTTTTCCACAAAATTATGAACCATATTCTAAAATTTTATCAGATAACTCTAAATCACCAGAACAAAAAACAATGGAAGTATTAAATTCAGCTACTAATGAATATACTGATGATTTAAGTGGAGTTTGGAATTGGTTCCAATGTTCTTTAACTTATAATAATAGATATTTTTATCTTAATGAAAATAAACAACAATTAATAATAGAAACATTATATAAAGAAGGAACTACAGAATTTAAAAATGATGAACCTTTAGGCCATTTCTATAATGATATTGGAAATACTTTATCAACTTTAAATATTCAAATGACAGGAAATAGAAAAGATATTAATCATTATAAAATATATTTAAGATGCTTATATTTATTTAAAGATTTTTTGCCTTATAATTATAATTTTAAATATATGGATTTATATAGAATAAGAGGTGAGCAATTTCCTCCTTTAACTTTAGCCATTAATTTTGCAGAATTTGCTTTCAATGAGGCAAATAGGAATAATTTCAAAGTTAGATATGTAAAATTTGATTCTCAAAATAATATAATTTCAAATTTAGAAATTCCTTTAACTTTTTATAATACTAGTCTTTTGGAATTAGCTGCTAATTTTGTTTTTATGCCTTTATGTAATCCTCATACAAAGGAAAAATATAATTCAGGAACTCAGTTATGTCAAGAAATAGAAAATTGTGATACAACTGCTTTAAATGCCTTATATTGTATGGAAGAAGCAACTCCATTAATATGCAAAAGTAATTATTATATAAATATTGATTCAAATGATAATTCAGTTATCTGTTCAAATAAATGTGAAAATGATAAATTATTCCGTTCTCCAGGTACTTATCCTTCTCAAGGAATCTGTGGAACAGATTGCCTTTCAATTGATGAATTAAATATTTGTCCAAATTCTGCTTCTTCAATTTTAGAATATCAAAGTAATTTCGAATGTAAATCTGGCTATTATAGAATTGGTTATCAATGTTTCAGACAACCTAGCAATAATTTACCAAATAAAGGGGCTTTATTTTATAGTGGAATTAATTACCCATATAATATATATCAAGAATATAGTTCAAGTAATATAGAAGAAATAAAAAGTGGATATATTCTAGAATTTTGGTTTATGATTGATCATGTTATTTATAAAGATTTTAAAAATGATCAAAATTATCATTATTTTCATGCTGCTCCACATGAGATTTATTTAAAAATGGAAAGTGGAATAATTAAATATTATTATCTTTTTAATAAGAAAACTGTTGAATATCCTATATCTGAATTAATTCATCTATATGAATGGAATAAAATTTTAATATTTGTTGACATAGAAAAAAAAAGTATAATATTATATATTAATTTTAATAAATCCAATAAAATAATAGTGAATACAGCTTCATGTAGTTCAAATGATTTAAAATTAACATCTATAGCTTTTTGTTCATTTAAACCAAATTTAGATGGAAAATTTCCTGATTGTACATCAAATAAATATAATTTGAAATGGGCCTCTGCATACTATAATAATATTAGAGTTTGGAATATCCTTATATCTACAATAGATACAATTCAATCCTTTATAAATGGAATTTATACTGAATATCCTCAAAGTTTAGTTCTTTTTTATCCTTTAACTATTCAATATTTAGACAATAATGAAATGAAAAATTTAATGGACAATTATGAATTACATATTAGTTTTAAATGCGAAAAAAATAAATGTTATTCATATAATAAAGACAATATAATAATATATAATTATTCATCTAAATTTGATTGGGGATTATTACATAAAAAACAATTTGTAAATTCTATGGATGGATTACAAATAGAACCAAACAATCAAGAGAACTATTGTAATGAACATTGTATAAGATGTTATAAAACAAATGATATAAAAAAATGCTATGAATGCGAAACAGGATATGTTTTACAATATCAAGAATGTAAAGATGCAAGAAAATTATATTTTTTGAAAACACCATCAGGAACTGCAGGTGCTTCCATAAATTTCAAAACTTTAAATAAAGAAAATAAGGATTTCTGTGGTTTGACAAGTTTTACTTTAGTATTCTGGATGAAATTTTTTGGAGTAAAATATCCTACAATAACTGAATTTTGTAAAATTTTAAGTATAGATGCAAATACTTATTTGGCATATCATAGGACTACAAATGATTTAGTTATAGTTGAAAATTCAAAAATTGCTTTTAGAGATTATAAATTTAGAGATTATTTTGGAGTTTGGATACCTATTTCAATTGCCAATTATATATCAAATTCAATAAATGATATATATCCAAATATGTTTACATTAAGTGTTAATAGAATAGATATTCCATTCTTTTGTAATGATCAAAATAGCTGTTATTCTATCCCTTCAAGTGGAATAAAAGTTACAGAATTATCACTTGGTTATGAAATAATTGCTTTATTTGCTGAAATAAGTATTTATTCAAAATTTATTCAAGGAGGTTATGGAAGAATAAGATCTGAACAATATCTAAAAGACCAATTTTATTATAAATCATTAACTGGAACAAAAATTAATGATTGTTTAGTAATAGATGATGATTTACAATCATCAATAGCATTAATTTGTGCTCCAGATTATTCAGTCAATTTCATAGATAGCTATTATTGTAAAAATGATTTAAAATTTTATGAACCATATAATAAAGAAAATGATGAATACCCAGATGAAGATAAATGTAAAGATTGTGATGCTAGTTGCAATACATTATGCTTTGGTTCTACAGAACAAAATTGTACTTGTGATCTCACCGATGGAATATTTTGGCTTAGAAGAAATAGAAATCAACAAACATACTGTGAGCACATATATTATTTAGATTTTAGTAATATAAATCCATATACATTTTATAATGCTCCAATAACAAAAACACAGGAATATACTATTGAATTTTGGGTTTATGTTTATTCATATAATCAATTAGTTTTGAATTTTAAAGAATTATATTTAGAATGGAATTTTCACAATAAAATCAGACTTTATGTGGATAATAGCAACCTAAAAGTAGATTGTCAACCAATTTGGCGGTCTTATGATTTATCTACTGCTATATATTCAGATGTAAGAAGTGATTCACTTAATGATAAGCAATGGAGGTATGTAAGATGTGGTACTGATTTGAGAAACAAAAAATATTTTTTAAATTCTATCACTGAATATAACTTAAAAACAAAAAAAGAATATTTTTTTGATTTTAATGAAATAGATTCTCCATCAACTTCTTCTGCTTTAAAATATTTCAAAATTTATAGAAGTGAAGACTTTTATAATAATTTTGGATTTGTTTTTTTAAGAGAGATAAAACTTTGGCAACAATATAATTTAGATTATTTAGATTCCCAAAGAATATTTTTTAAAATGGATGAAACAACAAAAGAAGATATAAAAAAAAATTTTCCCGGTTTATTATTATATTATAAAAATTTATGGAATCAAACAGAAGAAGGAAATTCAGTTATAAAAGAAGAATTAACAGCAACCATTTCAATTTTAGCTAAAAGTCCAGATTATCTAGGTTATAATATTATATTCCCAAACGGAATTGATAATATTACTTATTTAGATTATGTTGAAATATGCCCTTATGGACAAGTATATTCCCTAGACCCTACAAAAGACACAAATTGTGAATGTCCTTATGGATTTATTTCTATTGGTGATAATAAATGTCAACCTGAAGGGGCTGAAATAGATGCCTTATGTGAAGTTTATAGTAATAAAGAAAAACAATGTTTTCAATGCAAAGATAATAATCAGTTTTTAAATAAATGGGTAGATGAATTTGGTGAAGAATGCTATAGTGATTGTCCTCCTACTCTTTATGAAGATCCATTAATAAATCAATGTAGAAGATGTCACGAAACTTGCTATGAATGTACAGGAGAATTTTATAATAATTGCACATCATGCACAGGAACTCTTTATTTTAATTTTAAGGAAAATACATGTATATCTAATTGCCAGGAAGCTGGTTTAACAAGAAGTTTAACAAAGCCAAATATATGTGTTATTTTTGATGCTGGAGCAAATTTAATAAATGTTTCTCCATTAATACCTATAGATGTTAATACTTTTGACTATATTGAAGCAGAAATAGTTCTACCTACAAGCCCTGAATATGCAACTTTATGGTTATTTGATGTTAATGAAACAAATAGAATAAATAGAGAATTAGGTTTTGAAGATGATATCCCTTTAAATTCAGAGCCTTTTATAGGAGATAAAACAAAATTAAATACTCCTCTTAATCATTCTTTTTTTAAAACAGAACATAAATATGTTTTTGGAATTAAAATTTATGCTGAAAATAAAGGATTAGAAGTGCCTGTATATGTATGGTGGACTCTAACAATGAATTCTCCTCCATATGGTGGTAAACTTACAGTTATGCCATATTTAGGATTATATAATACTACTACTTTTATTATGAGATGTGTTGATTTTTTAGATGAAAATACTCCCCAGGAACAATTAGAATATGACTTTTACTACATTGAACAAAATACTAATTTTAAAATAAAGTTGAGTAATAATTTTTCATTATTTAATGAGGTATATAGTAATTTCACTGTAAGATTTTTTCAATTAGAATATTCGAATATAACAGTATTTTGTCAAATAAAAGATAAATATGGAGCAATTTCAGAAGCATCAAATGTCATAACTATTGTTAATAAAAAAAATTCTCCATTATATGTTTTAAAGCAATTAGTTGCAAGCTTTTATATAACTAATGAAACTTTAATTGATATCCAATTATTAGCAAGGTCAGAAGTCCTAATGAGTTTGGGAATAAATCCATATAGTGATAGAGTTCCAAATTCATTTTTTACAACTTATGAAAATTCAATAACTGGAGAAAAAGTCTTAAAAATAGATCCACAATGTGTAAATGGGTATTGTAATGATAATGGTGATTGTGAAGTTATAGATGTTGCTTTAACATGCAAATGTAATGCTTTATATATGGGGAAGCAATGTTTCCTTGATAAAAATGGTTATGCAGATTTATCTTCTTATTATCAAAAAATGTATTTAAGATTAAAGGACAGATTAAATGAAGGTGATATAAATGATGATGTTTTTAAAGCTTTTTATAAATTATTTTTTGCAGCCCAAAATTTCTTTCAAAACGATAGTTTTTTTGATACAAATTTAATAGAATTTAAAACATATTTAAAAAATGAACTAAATTATATAACAGACAATTTAGATAATCTTAATAAACTATTGGATTTAGATGATTTTTATTTTAATTATTTTTATGTGAAAGAAACTCAGACTAAATTAACAACAAAAATTAATGAGGGATTCCCTTTTAGAAATAAAACTTTAACAAATGAAGATTATTCTTCATATAAAATTGCAATTATTAAATTCTTTGAAATGTTAGATGAAGATACAAACTTCTTAATAAAAAAATATGGATATGATTATGATTATACATGCCAACATTTTATTTATCACCTAAAAAAAATTGATGAAGATTTTGATGATAAGCAATATTTTGAAAGTCTTAAAAGTGCCTTGGTAAATTATAAACCAACTATTTTATTTATGGACTGCCTTAAAAAAAAATTTACAAATTTTAATTTTTATTTAAATTACATAGAATATCTAGTAAATCCAATGAGTTTTGATCCTAATTTTTATCCAAATATCACCTCTCCTTTTGTTACAATAAAAATATTTGATACTGATGGAAATGAAGTATTGGTAAATGATTGTCAATCTCCAATAAAAATAAATATGCCTTTTAATGCTTATGATTGGATAAATTATATAAATGAACAAAAATGGTTATTTTTACCAGAAAATTATAAATTAGAAGATGATCCAATTTTCAGGGATCCTATATTAATTTATGAAAATGGTTCTGTATCAGATGATACTGTTGCTGATAGAATAGCAAAATATTATAGATATTATAATATTGTAGGATTAGTATATACTCCAACAAATAAAGATTTATATGAATATACAACATTTTTATTTAAAAATATTTCTGATACATTCTTTTTATTATTTGAAGTTAATCATTTAAGTTCATTTAGTTCCATGCTTATTCCTAATATAATGAATTTTGTGGTGGATGGAAGATTTTTCTATTTTACAAGATATAAAGTATTATTATATTATCAAAATCATATAAAAAATCCTGCTTTTTATATAATTTTTGCTTTGTTAATAATATTTATAATTATTTCTTTAATATATAAATGCAAAGATTATTATTATTTTGATAGTTTAGAAATATTAGATTTTCTTCAAAAAGAAATCATAAAATCAAATTTTGCATATGAACAAATAGATCCTGGACTTAATGACGAAAACATTTTGAAATTAATTCCACATGTTGATCCTAAATTAAATAGAAGAAAAATGAAACAAATAAGAACAATGTTCGATGAATATGATATTGAAGAAGTTGATGAAAATGAAGAGAAAGATGAAAATGAGGATAAAATGGATGAAAATATTAAAAATGATAAATTGTCAGGAAAGTCTACATTATATCAAAAAAGAAGAAATAATAATTATGATAATGGCTTTACTACAACTACAAGAAGAAACTTAGTAACAACAAATGAAACTAAAAATAATTATGATGAAGATTATGATAATAATGAAAAAAAGACTGAAATAAAATTTGATAAGAGAAAAGAAGATAAAAAGAGTAGAACAAAATATAAAGACAATGTAAAAGAAAATCCACCTAAAAAAAGGAATTTTTTTGATGGGGAAGAGCCTGCCTATACTTTGCAAGATCAACTAAAAAATAAAAAAAAAGATTATAAAGAAGATAAAGATTCTTTTGATTTAAGAGATATAAATAAAACTTATTCAATAAATAACAAAGGAAAGATTGATAGATATAAGAAAATGGAAGAAATGGATAAAGATAAAGGATATGGAGATGATGAAGAAGATTTTGATGAAAAAAAATTAGAAAAAATGACAATTTCAGAAAAAAGTACTATAAGAAATAATTTAAGAGGGACAAAACAAAATTTTGATTTGCAAAGTTTAAATTCAAAATATGGTTTAAATGAAAGTAAATATAGTAAATTCAGTAAAAATAGTAAATTTACTCAAGGAGAAAAAAAGAGTTATTTTATAGATAAAGATAAAACAAAAGCAAATTTTGTTTCTCTTCAAAAATTCCATAATCGTTCATATAAGTTAAATATTTACAAAGATTCATTAAATAAAGAACAAGAAAGAAAATTAGCTTTAGAAGATTATACACGTCTAAATATTACACCATATGAATTTTTTAAATATAACCTCAGAACAAGACATATTTTAGTTGCCCCATTTTTAAATTTAACTCTTTTTAATAATAGATGGAAAAAATTAATGGTATTATTAACACAATTTTATATTCAACAAATAATTCTTACTGTAGTACTAACTTATGATGAAAAAATAATAATAACAAATTTTATTGGAATGATATTGGCTAGTTTATTTGCTAGTGCACTTTCAAATGTTATTGTATGGTGCTTTGTCTTTTTATTTGGTACAGATACTTATGAAAGAATGAGATTATATAGATTAGTAATGAGTGGTGAACAATTAGCAGTTTATAAAGGTTGGACTAGAATTAAAAAAGTTTTGAATTGTAAAATTGTTTTTGGAATTATTATTTCAGTTATTTTTTGGCTATTTAACTTTTATATTACTTTAATATTTACTGCAGTATGGAAAGTACAAAGAACTGCTTGGATTGTTTGTTTTATTATTACACTATTTTTAGATTTAGTTGTTGGAGAGATTTGTGTAGAAGGTATTTGTGCTATTTTATATAGAAATAGATTAAAATATAATTTTGTGAGAAATATTGGAGAAGCATTTAATAGATTTAGAAACTATAGAACTATGTGGCCTTAGAAAAAAGTAAATTTTATATATATTATTTTATTATAGAATATTAAAAATATCAAATCTTCAATTATTATAATTTATTAAAAAATATAAAGAATTATTTTAAATTAAATATAAAATAATAAAACATATAAACAATTAATTATTTAGTTAATTAATTATTTTTAATATTTAATTAATTTATTTATTAATATTTTTTTATAAATTAAAAATTAATTTATTTTTATGGGGATTGGGGATTGGGGATTGGGGATTGGGGATTGGGGATTGGGGATTGGGG
>JAJJLC010004367.1:0-12644 GCA_023806825.1 Ophryoscolex caudatus
CCCCAATCCCCAATCCCCACAACCCAATCCCCTTCCTTATTATTTTTTTTTAATTTTTTTATTTTCATTATCGAGAAAATAAATGCGCCGCACTATATTTGGAATTTTTGGGTATTTGACTGCCCAAATCTCAATCCTCAATTACTTATTCCCTTTACTATTTTTATAAAATAAATATTAAAAAAAAAGCTAGATTAGCCTCACTATTTATATTAGATTTTTTTTATAAAAATTATTTGAAAAAAATACATTTTATTCAGTAAACAATTTTTATTTTGATTTCATTATTAATAATTAAATTTTATTCAATATCTTATATATATTTATAAATAAGCTGATTTAATTTTATTATAATATTATAATTATTAATGTAATATTTATTTTTATTTTATTATTAAAATTTATTTTCAGATCAATAAATATATATATTATATATATTTCTTTATTTAATTTAATGCAATATTATTATAAAGTAAAATTTAATCATTATTATATTAAAAATTATTTTTCATAATAAAATAAAATAATATTATTTTATTTGATGTAATTTTTGATTTATTTATAAAATTAGTTTATTTTGATTAACTAAATGTTATTTAAATAATAGTTATATTATATAATTATTTTTCAATATAATTGTTATACCGTAAACCTCACCATAAACCCCCTGAGAGTATTTTTTTTCAAAATTAGACAAGGGGGTTTTAGATAAGGATTTAGAATCATATAATTAAGGTATGCAATAATATAATTTAATAAAAGGAATTCTTAAAATTAAAAATTTTTTTATGGGGGGTTTAAATTGAGAATTTAGAATCTTATAAAATCAAAATTTTGGCGAGGGAGGGGATTATGAGTAGAGGGTTTATAGTAATGTTTACTTTATATTAAAATATTAATTAATCAATATATTTATTTTTTTAAAATATAATAATTAATATAATTTTTTTTGATATTATTGTCTTTAAATTTTCTAAATATAAATATTTATATATTTTTTAATATAAATTATTTGTAATAAATTATTTTATTCTTTTTGACTTTTTTCATAATGAGATTTAAAAGATTATATTTTTAAATAAATAAGTTTATATCTATGCAAATAAGATAAAAAATTAATATTTAAAAAAATTTATTCTTTTTTTTTCTTATTTTTCCTCAAAAATTCTTAAAGAAAGAAAGACATCTTAAAATATTATATAATTTAGACAAAATTTTTATGCTGAAAATATACTAAAAATTTTTAGAAAATTAAAAAAATTTTGTTTTTATTTTCTTTTAGTAAATATTAAAAAAACAAATCAATAACAATAAGGAAAAAAAATATCTTATTAAAAAGAAAAAATCCCTTTTAAAAATGGTTTATAATAGATCTATTAAAAGCTTCAATCTTGAATGGCTTTGGGATAAGACTTTTTTCTTAAATTTTTAATTTTTTCCATTTTCCTCAAAAATTGTTAGTTGATAAAATATTTAATGATGATATATTATTTATAAAATGGAAGAATATCTCAAAGTTTCAACTCTTTTCTGAGAAATCATGTCTCTAATCCCACTAACTTTAAACTACTTTTTAATGGAAAATGTTAATTTTGTCCTCTTTATTTCTAAAATTAAGAAAAATACTTAGAAATGGAATGAAGATGACATGATAAATTTTGGAATATTTCATAAAAAATAAAAATCTAATGTGTACCATGCCTATTTCTGGTAATACTAAAATTCATTTTTTTATAAAAAAAGAAAATTTTAGAAAAAATTAGTAATTATTCAAAATTTTGAAATGAGAATTGAAGATTGGGATATGTTTATATATAGGTAATAATATAAAATCCACAGTCCTTCTAGTTTATTTTTTAAATTAAAAGTTTTATTTTTGAAAATAAATAAGACAAATTATATATCAAAAACATTAAAAATTCAATTAATTATCTAATTTTATCTATTTATCAATAACTAATTTATAAGTTAATAAAGTATAATTTATTATAATGAAATGAAAAAATATAAAAAATAATAACAATAGAATTGGATATAATGGCTTATTTTTCTTTATTTTGTTGTTTTGATGAAAATAAAATAATTAAAGTATTACATAATTATAAACAAATAAATAAAAAAATTTCTGACATTAAATTAAATGATTTAATTTTAACATATCAAATTGGAAATTTAAAATAAAGTAAAGTTTATTATTTTGAGAAATTTGAAGATGAATATAAATTTTATGAAATTAAAATTAAAATAAAATCAAAAAATAAAACTAAAAGAATTATGTTTTTGAAATCATATTATGATATGCTATAATGAAGATATGAGTGATACAAGATATGTTACTGCAGAAAATGTAAAAATAAAGGATAATTTTTATACTATTGATGGATTATAAAAAGTATATGAAATTAAAAAGAAATATAATAAAAAAATTTAAATTTTCCAATAAAATTATTAAATTTAGTTTTTTAATTATATTAATTTAAATAAAATTTTTTAATTTATATGATGATAATAATTCATCAAGAGATAAGTTTTTATTTATTTCATTATAATTAAAGCATGTTACTAAAATATCTGATGCTAATATAACTCCCTCTTCTACTCCTAATGAATATTTATTTTTTTTTGATTTCACATTTATTTCATATACTTTATATAAACCATCAATAGTATTAAAATAATCATTTATTTTTACATTTTCTGCAGTAACATATCTTGCATCAGTCATATCTTCATTATAACATATCATTATAACATGTGTTCAATTAAATTGTTCAATAATTTTTTTCTTTTTTTTATTACTCAATTACTCCAAAAAACATTTTTATTTTCTATAGTAGAGAGTCTATAATGTAAAGTAATACCATAAACGTCGAGTTAATCTCCCTGACAAGCATTTTTTTTTGAAATATTTTTAGGGGGGATTAACTTGGAAAAATAGAATAGAATATGAATGAATTTAGAATGTACTTTTTCAGGGGGATTAACGCGAAGTTTACGGTATTTGAATTTCATATATTACCAATTAACCATCAATTATTCATTAAAATTAAAGATAAATAATAATTTTGAGTTTTATTTTAAATAGCATAGTCTTTAAATGCCTCCATCCATTATATCCTCCATTATATTCATTTAATTGAAATTTTCGTTGTATAGGATATTATTTCTTATATTTATTATTTATATTTTAATTGAGTTTAATATTAAAATTAAAATATGAAAGAAATTTGAATAAAATTTCAGATGGAGTAGTTATTTGAATAAAATTTTTTGATATTAATAAAAATTATTGAAAGGAGAATTACTTTCAAATTTAAGATAACTATTTTAAAAAAAAATTATAAAAAATGATTAATTTGTAGACTATATAATGTCCTTAATAACTGAAGTTTTTTTTATTATTAATTAGAATCCATAATATACAATCCTCAACTCCTAATCCTAATTAAATTTTTTTAATTTCCGAAATCTTTTGAGAGAAAAAAATAATTTAAAAAAATGATAATAAATTCTTTTTTTATGGAATGAAACAATTATTAATGATTTTTTAAGAATATTCTCAATAAAAATATTTAATCATATATTTTAATATTATCCTCAAATTATTGTTTTTTCCATTTCAAAACTAATTTAATTTTTATAATTTTTATTCAATAAACATTGTATTTTAAATAGAATCGATTTTTGTTATATTTTAAATATTCAATTTTGAAAATAAGAGTTGTAGGGGAGATAATAAAAAGGAGCATGAAAAATAAATATATATTTTTCTTTCATTTTTGATATTTCATTTTGAAATTAAAGGTTTTATAAGTAATTCCAAAGTTCTTATAGTCAATCCAAAAAAAATAAGGTAGATTTTAGTTATTCAAAAATTTATAATATAAATAATAATGAAATTAGAGTAAATTATTTGAAAATTTAAATTGAAGTCTTTTTAAAAAAATAAGAGGAGGAATTATTTATTTATAATTATATATTATTATACCTAGAATTTAGAGTTATGTATCATCTATAATGAATTAAGGGGAAAAAAGACATTTTAGGGGATTATTTTGAATTCTACTTTCTTTAAATATCCTTCTTTGTATATAAAAAATATTTCAAATAATTAAAATTTAAAAAATCCTTATTTAAATTTATTCATACTTTATGATTTCCAGTAACCATAATTCTTTTAATTTTATTTTCTGATTTTATTTTAATTTCATAAAATTTATATTCATCTTCATATTTTTCAAAAAAATTAACTTTACTATATTTTAAATTTCCATTTTGATAAATTAAAACTAAATCATTTAATTTAATGTCAGAAATTGGTTTACTTATTTGTTTATTATTTTCTAATACTTTAATAATTGTATTTTCAGCAAAACAGCAAAATAAAAAACATGATGTAGCATCACAAAGTTTACTATTATAATTGTTCATAAAAGAATCATCATTATTATTTTCAATTGTATTTGTTTGTTGATTTTTATTATTTTTTTTTTGAACTAAATCTTGATAATCTATTTTTAATTGCACATATTTTTCCATTAATTGCTCATATTTATTAGCTAAATCTTTTTCCATTTTATAAATATTAGTTTTTTTTATATTAATAAATATATATCGTGCAGGAGCTATATTTTCGTCCATTCAAAATTAATAAATTTAAAAAAAAAAGTAAGGGGATTAGGTTTTGGGGATTGGGGTTAGGTAACCAGGCCTCTATCTGTCTTCCTACACCATAATCACCAGTCAATCCCTAATCCCCATTTTTTTAAAAATTAATTTTTTTTCTATGGATTTCTAATAATAAAATATTATTTATGATAACTTTTTTAATTCTTTCAAAATTTTTTTGACATTTGATAATCTTATTCCCAATTCATTATTTTTCTTTTTTAATTCTTCTATCTCCATTCTCTTTTCCCTTTTTTCATTTTTTTTAAAGTTATTGACAAAAATGTTTGGTTTATAATATCAGGATCTTCTTTGAATCTTGAGCTTTCTTTATTTTTAGAAAACTTTTCATCTTCTTCTGAATAAGCAAAGATATCCAAAATCTTTCTTGATTATTTTTTTTATTTGAATTTATTGAGTCTAGAGCTATATATATTAAATTAAAGACATCATAGAACTAATAATACCTTCTTTATATTCTAATTTCCTTTCTCATAAATCCACAAAAATGTCGTTGAAATATCCTTATTAAATATCTTAAAAATGCTTTTTAATTAACTTATAGACAAACATACTCTATTTTTCTTTATTTCATGCAATTCTGAATTTGGAAATTGTGCCAAAATATCTTCTTCCCTTTCTGGATATTGTTCCATATTATTTAATTAAAATAATTTATAATATATAGGGGATTGGAGATTAAGTTTATTGAAACAGTTTGAAATCAAAAGCCTCAACAAATTTTTTTAATTTAAATTTTTAAAATTTTCTCTTTCCTCCTTCCATTTTTCTTCCCCATTTTTCCTTATTATTTTAAAATTAAATATGAGGGGATAAAATATAATTATATGACATTGAACAAGAATCAAAGAGTATTCTTACTATAATTCTCTCAAAAACCACTCAATTTGGAGCTTACAATAATTAGAAGAATATAGGGAAAATCATTTTTCTTTTATGTTTTCCTCAAAAACTGCTTCTACACAGTATACCATCAGGATGATATTTTTTCATCATTTGGGCTACCTACCAAAGCCTCAGTAGATATCTGGGGGATTATGGTTCAAACCTTGAGATTCTGATTTTTTTTTCCAAAATAAATAGATTTTTTCCTCTTTGACCCTTTATTTCCAAATAGGGAGGAAAGAAAAGGACTTTTTGGGGTATCATTTTTCTTAGTTAGGGTCCATCTTTCAAGGGTCAACCAATCCTCAATTTATTCCCAGCTTCCTTAATGGACCTTGTTTTTTATCAAAAATGAATAAAAAAAAATTCAGAATTTGATAGAACATTTTTTACTATTTTATTGAATACTAAAAAATGTATTGATGATTAGGAGAAATGTTGGGTATCTGAGAAAAGACTATGAGAATATGTAGGTTTTGGTACAATCCCAACAACATAATCTCCATAATTATTTTTTTTAAATTTATAAATTTTGAATGGAAGAAAATAAAGTTCCTGCAGTATATTTAATTTTTAAAATAAATAAATTTAACTTAATGATTTTGTTTTCTATGAGATATAATATATATTCCAATAAAATTTATAATTCACAATTTTCCAATTATTTTCCTTATTATTTAACCCTTTAAGCCTCTAATTTTTCAAATTTTTTTTATTCTTGTATATATTCTGGAACTATTGTTTAGATTATAAGGAGTTAATAAATTTTAACAAATATTTCTATTTTTAAAAAAATTAATTAACATACAAAAAGGAAATTGTCAAAACAGTAAATTTTTTGGTGACTAATAATAATTATTCCTTAAAATAGATAACTGAATATTTTAATAATTTAAAAAAATAATTATCTATTTATTTTATGTTCTATTTTTAAATAATAAAATCATTATTATTATTTCAAAAAAGAAAAAGATTTCTTGGAGATTTATACAAATTATCTTAATATATAGATAGATTTAAGCTTTTATTTAATAAATGATTTATTTTTAAAAATTTAATAGATAGTTCATATTATTCACCAGAAAATCATTATTATTAAAAATTATTGAAGTTATTTAAAAATTAAAACAAAAAAAGCAATTCATTGAAAAAAAGACTTAATTTTTAATTATACCACCACAATTAATATAATTAAAGCAAAATTATCTTATATAACTGAATAGATCTCCTACATTTTACTACCCAAAAAGAGGGACAGCTTATTCAATGAAATACCTTAATTGAAAAAAAATTATTTTTTTTAGATGTTTTGGACTTTTTCTAGCTTTTAGGTAATTATTCAAGTTGATATTATATGATAAAAAAGTAATATATATTATTGTCATTACCTTAGAATTATATTAGTATATTTTTTTTATCTTTGGGATTCCCTAATTTGAAAAATGTTTTTTCTAATGGAGTGGAGTTCTAAATTTGGGAAGATCTATTCACTGAAATACTGTAATTATTTAATGATGCAATTTAAAAGATAAACTTACATAATAAGTAATTAATTAAGTTTTTTACATAATATAATATTTTTATATATTTTATCCCTCATATTCTTAGCAATAATAATTCCTCACTCATAATATTATAATTTTTTTACTCTTATTAAATTATTTTATAGATTAATTTTTTTAAGGAGCTTTATTATCTTTTGAATTATAATATAAATATTTTAATCTTTTATTCTTGTCTCCAATCAAAACTAGAATGAAATTGTAAATGTATGTATATCAAAAATATTTTGTTAGATTTTCTAACTCTTTTGAGAATAAAATATAATAAAAAAATTAAAGGAAATTTAAAGTTATATAATTAAGTAAATTAAAAATATAAATAAGAAAAAATGATTATTATATTAGATAAAGAAGGAGGACAAAAATGTCTTTTTTTCAGTAATTTTTTTATTTGTTTAATATGATTTTTTCTTCTTCTTCGATTAATATTTTTAGTGTTCTGCTTTTTTCGATACTTATCTTGTTATATTTCTTCTATTATCAATTCTTAGTAAAAAACTTCTTTAAAGTTTGGATTTGAATAGGAATTTAAGAATAAGAATTATGATTTCAGAATATGGTTCCATTTCTTAACTATTCTTATAAATAATCTTTTTTATTTAATTTTAAAAAAATCAATTTTCATCCTTTATTTTTTATTTTTTATTTTCTTCAATTTCTTTGAAAAAAATATGAGGAATTAAAAGACAATTATATAGCATTAAATCCTAATTGATATACTTCAATAATATATCATTTGCAAGGGAGTATAAGGAAGTTATATTAAGAAATAGAAAAATACAAAAAAAGGAGAAGAATGAATGGACAATTTTTATTTTCTAATTAACAACAAAAAATAGCCTGATGAACAATGATAGGGAATGATTTTTTTGTAATTTAGGCCTATTATAAAAGCTTCATCTCATATATGAATGATGAAGTTTAAAACCCCTCTTGCTTGAAATCACCATTTTCAAAAAGAATGAAAATATAAAATTGACATTTTTTTTTCAATTTTCCATAAAAATTGTTATCATGAACTGGAGGACTTGATGATTTTTTTATCATATTTACTTGTCTATTAAAGACACACCTCACATTAAAGGAATGATGGTTAGATCCATCTGAATTGAAATAAGTTTTCCAAAATTAATAAAATTTTTAGCCAAAAATGTCTTTTTTTGGTTTAAAATTTCTTCAAGAGCAGAATAGGAATTTTGAGCTGAAGAGGACACTTAATCAGATTATAGCTCAGAATTTAAGAATATATAAAATAATCTTAATTTCCTTTATATTTAAAAAATTATTAAAAAATTTAATAAAATGAATGAAAAAAACAAACTTTTTATTAAAAATAATTTAATGAAAAAAATTAAAGTAATCAAAAATCTGAATAAGCTTTTTCTGGAAATTTTTGTATAGGAAGTAGCTAAAGCCCATTGGGGATATTCCAAATGTACAAAAAATAAGTAAATTATAAATATTTTATGTACAATTATAATACAAAAAAATTTATCATTATACAGAAGAAAATAAAATATTTTTCAAAATTCCAAAATGGAAAAATTCCAAAATAAATAAGAATAAAAGATACATGACCATTAAAAAAGGAAAAAAAATTAATAATGAATAATATTTAAATATAAAATAATAAAACAAAATTTAAATAAATTTTAAAAAAATAATTATAAATCCTAATAAATATTATATTTATAAATCTTATATATTTTAATATTATAAAGTTATAAAATATAAATATTTACAAATTTATTATCTAATAATTTTTTTAATGGTTTTTACAAAAGAAATTTTATTATAAAAATTGAATTTGTTTAATTTGGGTTAATTATTTAAAATATTTCATATTATAAAGATAATTAAATATTTTATAATATAAATTAAATTATTTATTTTGGGATAAAATATAAATAATATCCAACATTTAATCTTCTCCTGAATAAATTAAAATATAGGGAATATTTTGAATTAAAAGGACATTAAAATCATCTATTTCTATAATATTATTATCATTCATTAAATCATCATAAAAATAATTTTTACCTTTTTTTAGGGGATTTTCATCTTTTTCTAAATTAATAAGAAATCCACTAAAATGCCCTGAAAAAGGGGAGCATATAATAGCTTTTAACTTGTTAAAATCCAAATTTTACAAATATATTTTGCACCTGCATATATTGGGGAACTATTACTTAGAGCATAAGGAGTTAATGAAAATTGAAAATTTATAATTATAAACACTAAATTTTTCTACTAGTTTATCCTTAATAATTTTAATATTATCTTTCATTCTATTAAAGCATATTAGATTTAACTTTTCCTCAGAATTTATATTTTTTTCTTTGTTATAGGAATTTACATCATAATATAAATAATTTTCATTTGATAATTCAAAACCTATAAATATAATAAAGGGTACTTCAACTATAATAATAGTTTTATAATAATTAGTTATATTGGGGTTAATTATTTTTTCATCATGATATTCATAATGAGGGTATGTATATGTATCATTTTTTAAATTATAATAAATTAGTTGATTAATATTATACAAAGACAAATAGCTTAAAACATACATTATTATACTATTTAACCAATTTTCTTTTTTTATCCCAGGAGTACAAATGTTGCATCCTTCCAAAGATTGATATTTAAAACAAAAAATTTTATTGTTATTAAACCTAGAAAATAATTGAGTAATATTATTATATTCTTTATAATTCACTAACAAAAATGGATAATTATTTTTGTATATATCAATTAACACCCATATTCCCATATTTAATTGATTTATATTTAAATTCATAATATCATTTGAAAATAATTGAAATAATTTTATATCATTATTAATAAATATAATATTTCTTATAAAAAAAATATAAATTAGCATAAACCTATTATATCTAAAGCTATTTCTATAATATTTGAGTTTTTTTCTATTTATAGTATTATCTTGTGGTTCATCTTTGTCAACAGAAAGGGGTATGTATTCATATTGGTTTTCTTTTTCATTGAGATTGTTTGTAATTTTTATTTCTAAAGAAATTAATATTATCTGTCCTATAATCATTCTCTTCCTCCTTAATAAAATAATTAAAAAGAGGCCACGAAATTTTCGTTTTTGATTTTCCAAATAAATATTCGCTAATTTTTAATTTTATACCCTTATTATAATTTTCTATGTAGTTATTAGAGCGATATTTTTTTTATTTTAATATAATCTAAATTTCCATCCAAAAAAACTTTTTCCATTATTTTTCAAAATAATTTCTAAATTCAATATATTGATTTGGATATTTTGAGAATAAATTTTCAATACAATTTTTATTTAATGCATAGATATAAGGTAATTTATATAAATCATTTAATAAATTTTGACTAACTAATTTATTTTTTTTATTATATAAATTCATTTTTTTAAGTTTTTCTACTAAAGCCCTAGTATAGTGATAAAAACATCCTAATGAAATTGCTTTAGGAAATATAATTTTCAGCGCATTGATTAAGCCAATTTCAAAATCTGTAGTATAGCTTTTCAAATTTATTTCTTTTGTATTTTCTAATGCAATAATTTTATAAATAAACCTAAATAATTCTAAATAACCAGCTTCGTTTTTATTGTTTATTAATACAAATGCTTTGGGGATTCTTTTATTTTTTTTGTTATCTTTATTTAAAATAACTATTAATTGCTTAAATACATGGGGAAAAACAAAAGTTCTATCAATATAAAAGTGTTCTGTAGCTCTTAATTTTCTAATAAAAAAGCTCGATATATAAATGATATGCTCATGCTCAAACAGTTGATTTCATTTTAAATTATATATTAATTTAAAGGTATAATCCCTTAGATAAATTTTTCCTTCTTTAGTAAATTTATTAGAAAAAATTGGATGTTTGTTGGGTGAATTAATATTTTTTCTCCAATTGTAATATATATTAAAAAATGTATAATTTTCTATATTGAAATTACAGTTATTTTTTTTATAGCATTTCATCTAAAATCAGAATATTTTATTATAGGATTAAGAGTTAGATAATCTATTCATATTTTTCTAAAATTTTTGTAATTATCTATTTCTTTATTTATATTCCCAATATTATCATATAATTTTATGCTTAATTGCAGGCATTCATTCGAATGATCTACACTCATATAATATTCTTTTTCTTCCTTATTATATTTAATTTTTGCATTACATAGAGAAATTTTCTATTTTTTAATTTTTTTTGGTATATATGTTACTTTTTTTTTGTTGTTCTATGATATTTACAATAATAATATATAATATAATGCTTTAATCCTTCTTTTTAAGTATAACTAAGCATTGAATTTTTTATTTTTATCCCCAATTAAATTCATTTCTATTATAAACAATTTATTTCATTTTTGTATTTGTTCTTCTTCTTTTTCTTTATTTGAGATTTCACTTTCATCTTCAATTTCATTTTTCTCATAATTTTCAATTTCATTATCATCTTCCATATTTCTTTTTATCATTTCTTTAATGAAAGGATTTGTCGGATTATTTAACGTTATTTTTTCCTATCTGTAATATTATTTTTCTTTTTTAAAAATCATTATCTTTTATTAATGGTATATCTAAAAAATCTTCTATTATATCTTTCATTTCTTCTTTTTCATTTTCTACTTCACTATTAAATAATTCTAATATGTCAGAATTATCATCTATAAATTCTTTGAATTCTTTATCTAAATTATTTTTTTCTTCTGATTCTAATTTTTTTTGGTCTATATCATTAATATTTTTTAACCATAAAAATTTTTTAAATTTACCATAAAAATATTCTAAATGTACCATAAAAATATTTTGTAAATATACCTAAAATATTGTAAATATAGTATAAAAAAGATTTTAAATTAAGCAGTTTTTTAATTATATTTAGAAATTATGGGATAAAAAAATATTCTATTGATGTATCATTATGGTACATTTTTTTCTACCATAATATCCACAAAATATTTAAAATTTACTATATTTTTATTGATATTTTGGAATAAATATAGTGCAGCGCATTTATTTTCTCGATTTTAAGCAAATAAATTTAAAAAATAAAATAAGTATGGGGATTGGGGTTGTGGGGATTGTTCTAATAGATAGATATTCACCTTGTCTTCTCTCTGATACCCAACACTTGTCCTAATCCCCAATACTTTTTTTACAATTTTTTAGATTTCTAAAAAATGTTCTATGAAATTCTACATGTTTTTTTCATTCTTTTTTTGAAAAAATTTGGTTTTTGAATATCTTTTACAATAGGAATGGAATTTTGATTTTTTTTGCATTTCCTTGAATTTAGGTAGGCATTTGATTTCTGTGTTCCCTTCCTATCCCAATACCCTTCATGGTCTTCAAGAAATTTGGTGCCAAAAAAAGCCATTTTTGGCCAAAAAATCCTATTCATTTTGGAAAAAAAATCAAGATCTCAGGGTTCGAACTAGAGTCCCTCAGATATCTGGTGCGGCTTTGGTAGATGCTCCCAAATGAT